>JAOQIF010000585.1:0-55441 GCA_026260285.1 Colletotrichum sansevieriae | reverse complement strand
AGTAAACCCTGCTAGTCTTAAGCCTAGTTCTAAGAACTATAAGAACTAGCTCCTTGCTATAGGTATTAAGGAGAGTATAGCTTCGTATACCTAGGCGTATCTATAGGTTTTGCTCGAGGTAGGTTTTACCTTATAGTTAGTCTCGCCCTTTTATTAGTCTAATATATATTTATAAGCAGCTTATTAGGCTAAGGATAAGGTTCTAGTTAAGGAGATTATAATATAGCTCGATAATACTCTCCCTACTTACTTATATAATAAGACCTATATCTTTAAGTAGGCTACCTTTCTTAATAAGCTTACTAATATCCTAATAATATAGCTTTTAAAAAGCAATACCTATATATCTATGCTTCCTTTATAGGAGCCTTCGAAGGTCTAAGGTTCCTATATGCTTTATAATACTTACTACTAAGCTCCTATTACTATTTTTAAAGTTATTAGTAGTAATCCCGCGCTTTAACTAAATTCTTAGAAGAAGGTTAGTAACGCTTTAGTAGTAGCTTAGTAATACTAGGTTTATAATAACGAGGAGGATAAGTCCTCTGCTATAGAGGATAGCGACTCCGATAAAGCTATAGAGAGCGATAGTTAGGGTAGTAATAGTAGTACTACTAGCAAGAGCTCTAAGGAGGAGAGCGAGGATAATAATAATAATAACGAGGGTAATAATAATAATAAGGAGTAGTAATACTAGTAGAACTTCAGCGAGAGTATAGTAGACTTCTATAGTAATATAAGGTTAGATACCTATAGGGTTTATATTATTCTTTATAGGGGGGGTCTTCTCTTTAGCATTTTAGCTATCTTATAGTTAATTAACTTTTCTTATTAATCTATACTACTTATTATCCTACTTATAATACGACTTATACTACTATTTCTTAAATCTAGCTAGGATTTGCAAAGCGTTCGCTAAGTATTCTTCAGGCTCCTAGGTATTATACTCTACTAGCTAGCCTTTCTATTTAATTAAATATAGGGGGCCTATTAGTACTTCCCTCTATAATATAATATCCTCAACTTCTTATTCCTCAGGGTCTTCTTCAAGGTCTAGGAGCTACCCCTTAGTAAGCTTTTAGCTATACTATAGCTTAAGCAGAGCGATAGAGAAGATATTATATGCTCTGCTATACTTCTCTAGGAGTTGCACTCTATAGGTATTAGAGCTTATAACTTCTATAACTAGTATAGAAATAAATCTTAGAGCGAGCTTTTACTAACCCTTTATAAAATAGAAGTTCTTTATTAAGAGTCTTATAATATCTCTAATATAGTATAATTACGCTTTTCTTCTAATATTTATATTCTTAGCTTATACCTTAGTTATATATCGCTAGGTCTTAGCTATTCTTTAGCAAACCTCTATTAGCTTCTTAAGCCTTTTATTAACCCCTTAAGTCCTAATCTCCACGTTTAGCAAGTAGTAGTTAACTATTTGAGGGTAATATCCTATAAAGGCCTTAAATAGGGATATGCTAATAGTAGTATATTTGCTATTATTATATGAGAATTCGGCCTTAACTAGTTATATTACTTATTAGTTGCACGAGCCTTCGCTAAACTTTATAAGATATATAGTTAGGGTCTAGTATATTCTTTTAGTTTAGCTATCTATCTATAGATGCTATGCAGTAGAGATACGCCCTTCTATATCTCAGGCCTTAGTCTAGTCTCGCTAGAACTAGCTAGTAATTAATTTATCTTAGTTACTAATAATAACCTCTAGCGTGCTATATTAATACTCGATCTCTTAGTATAGGATCCTCGCTAGACCTGCAGCATCTAGTTACTTAGTTATTACTAAGAACCGTGCTACTTTAGTTATCCGATATATAATTACTAGGATCGTATCATAAGTAACTCCATTATCTTAGCAACTTTCTAATAAGCTAGTTAAGAAGTCTAAGGAAATCTATTAGAATAGGTATGCTAGTAGTTCTAGTATTTATAGTAGCCTATATAGCTTATGCTATAGTATGCGCGCCCCTTAGCAGCGCGGGTACTTAGCGATATATTATTATATATCCTCTATTAAATATAGCTAATAAAACTTTCGCAAGATTAGCTTAGCTATCTTATTTGCTCCTATATACCCTAATCTAGGTATATTATAGTAGTTTTTTAGGATTTTATAGCAGAGGGATCCCTCTTCTAGGATAATAAGTCTTCTTTTGAACTAAAGGATATTATTCTTATTAACTCGGTATCCTTAGTATTCCTTAGTATCCTAGCGAACCTTAGCTGCGATATCTCTATAGAAGGGGTCTTTAGCTTGTAATCCTCTAACTATCTATTCGAGATCCGCGCCTAGTTGCAGCATATAAGCTATTTTATCCTAAATAAGCTCCCTTATTATAGCATATAGGATATACTATTCTGGTATAGTAACCCTAGCTCCCCCTAAGTCCTCTAGCCTATTGCTATTCTCTCGTAGAGCAGTCGGCATAGCATCTGCATATGCTTTTATATAGGTAATAGTGCTAATATATATACTCGTATATAATAGCTTATTAGTACCTATCGTGGGGTAGTACTAACTTGAGGGTGAGGATCCCTTAACCTTAGAGCTAGCCCTCTAGCAAGGTTTTTATATGCTTCGCTAGATAGCTCGGGTATAAGTTCTTATAACTGCTATAGTTCTTTTAAGCTTAGCAATATACTAGCGAATATTTACTAAAAGCTAGCTAATAAGCTTAAGTTTCTTTCTAAGGGTAGGAAGTATATTATCCACCTTAGCATCTTCTACTACGTAGTTAGGGCGTTATAATAATCTATCTACTAGATTAGTAACCCCCGACTTATGCTAGATTTCGAAGTTAAATGCTAATAGGTAGTAGACCTATTATACGAGTCTTCTGCAAATATCCTATATAAGTATAGCAAGCACTCCTTTTAGCGCTATATAGTCTATAAGTATTATAAATTTCTCAGGGAGTCCTTATAGGTATTATACCTAGTAATCTAAACTTTCTATAATAGCAAGGAGTTCCTATTGCTCTATAGCCTAGCGCTTCTCTATATCTAAGAGCTTCCTTAACTAGAAGGCTACTAGGTGCTAAACTATGCTATGCTTCTACGAAAGCATACTAGATACTACCTAAGTAGATATATTAGTCTTAACCCTAGTTTCTAATATTAGGTTATAGTATCTTAGTATTAGGGCTTTAGCGAATGCTCTCTAAAGTATCTTAAATGCGGTTTATATCTCCCCTGTCTAGGCGAAGGCTCCTGACTTCGTGCTATTCTAGCTTCCTTTAAGCGCGCTAGTTATAAGGGCTGCGATATAAGAATATCTTATAATAAACTTATAGTAAAAGTTATAGAAACTAAGGAATACTTAGATATCTCTAAAAGACTTAGGTACTAGCTATTTAGTAACTACTCGGACTCTATCCGGGTTTATTCTAATTCTATCTTAGGTAATATAGAACCCTAGAAAATCTACTTCTATCTAGTAGAAGTCGCACTTCTTTAGTTTTATAAATAGCTTAGCAGCCCTTAGGTAATATAGAATAGTATAGAGGTTCTTAGTATGCTATTCCCTTATATCTAAGTAGATTAGAATATTATCTAGGTATATGATATAGCAGGTATCTAGAAGGTTAGCGAGTATTTAGTGAATATATGCCTGAAAAGTTACTAGGGTATTTATAAGTCTAAATAGTATTATAGTATACTCGAAGTAACTATATCGCATTCTAAACGCGGTTTTCTACCTATCTGCTTTATCGATTATAATTTAGTAGTATACCTCGCTTAAGTTAATCTTCGAAATAAACTTCGCTCTAGCGAGCCTATCTAGAAGCTTGCTAATTAGTAGTAGAGGATAATAGTTCTTTATTATGATTTTATTTAATCCCCTATAGTTTATATATAGTTGCAGGCTTCTATCCTTCTTAAGTATAAATAATACTAGTGCTCCTATAGAGCTAGTTAAGCGGCGTATATAGCCTGCTGCCTCTATATCCTAGATATACTTAGTAAGTATTTATAACTACTCTACTAATATAGGGTATATCGGTCTATACGGGGGTTCCTTGCTAGGTTTTAGTTTAATATAGTATACTACTCCCTTTAGCCTTAGAACTTTCTTTACGTTCTCCTTATTAAAAATATTAATAAACTCTTTAAGTTCCCTAGGAATCTTCTTTTCCTACTTATTATCTAGTGAGTATTCGCCTAAGGATTTTATATCCTTCTTATTAGGGCTTATAGCGCCTATTAGGTATATAATATAAGCTTATTAGCTATTTTCTATAATCTCTTGGATAATTGCCTCTAGCTTAGCGAGCGAGAGGGGTTCGTATAACTAGGTATATATATAGGTATTTATATAAATGCCTTCCTATCCTATTAAGTTATTAGATAGAAAGATATCTCCTGCTCCTTCGGGGCGAGGGCTTATAATAAAAGCCTAGTAAATCTTCTATAAGTAACTCCGACTATCTATAAGGAAGAATATAAGCTAGTAGACCTTGCCTATAGGTATAGGCCTTCCCTAGAAATCTACTAATTCAGGGGCTATAATACTAGTAGCCTCCTTTAGTTAGAGCCTTTTAATAAGGTCTTCTTATATAACGTCTATTGCTATATAGGTATCTATATCGACCTCTAGTTTAACTTCGCTAGACGCTTAGAGCGCTAATACCTATCCCTTAATAGTCTATCCTATTAGAACCGAGGTGATTTCTAGCATAGTGCCCCTCGGAGTTATATCTATACCTACTCGTTTCCCGAGTCTTTAGTATTAGTTATACTAGGTATTATAATTATACTTATCCCGCCCTGCCTTAGGTTTAGGTTCTAATTACTACCCGTTAGCTATATATAAGGTTCGGTATAGTTAGGGGAGATATAGCTATACTTCTTATAGTTATAGTATTAGGATCCCTAGGAGTTAGTAGATATACTACTAGCGCTAAGTATTATATAAGTATCCGCTCAGTAGTTATTCTAGGATAGGGTCTCTAGGTAGCGATCCCTTAAGTCTATTAACCTAGGGGGTTATAAGCTGCTCTTATAAGGGCGGTCTAGAGAGCCCGAGTATAGTTACTTATGCAACTTAGAACAGCTAGTAGACGTTCCCCTATATCTCCCTTCTATAATCTCCTATAATCTCTATATATATAGGGTGATAGTATATATATTAGTGCGGTTAATATCCTGCTTAAAGAGTTTATCCTTTAGGGTCCTAATAAAGCCCTAAAAGAAGGCGTATACCTTTATATTACTAGTGCTTAGCTTACTAAGTGCTTAGTTAATAGACTCCTATCGAGCCTAATATATAATTAGTTTCTTATTATCTTTTTAGTAGCACTATCTTAGAGTATTATAGTAGTTCTATTCTTAGAGCTCGGGTATAATATGCTACCCTCTTATGAAAATTCTAAAGTCTTCTTATTTAGGGTCTATCTAGTTCCCTAACTTATCTATAAGTATTTGCTAATAATTCCGCTATTCTATTTATAGGGTATACTCTATTATACTTAAAGCCTACTAGATATACTAGCTATTAGAGCAGCTAGGGCGGTGCTTATAAGCCTCTTTAACTATAACGAGCTAATCTTCCCTTATTATACTAATAGATTTACTAGTAAGGCGTGCTATATTATAATTCGGGGGTTTTTTATAAACCTTAAGCAATTGCTTAGCAGGAGCTTAGTTACTTAACGTAGTAGTAATTAGCTCCTATTAGTTAGCTATTATAATTATAATCTATTATATTAGCACTTAGCTAGTTGCTTTATCTAGCTCTCTAGCTTAGGCTAGCTTATTAGCTATAGCTATGGATATCTAGCCTATTAGCCTATCTAGTTTATAGGAAGGGGTCTTATATACCCTATTCTCCTATATATGCTTAGTATCCACGTAGCGAGTATTTAGCATAAATAGCCTATTCTCTTCGGGGCTCCTAGCCTCGCTTAAAGCATAGCTTCTTACCTCCTCTTATTAGCTCGTATTATCCTCTAATTACTTATTAGGGTTAGCTTCCTCATAAAGGTTCGCATAGGCTATTTCGCTCTGCTCTTAGCGAATATTAGGCATAGGTTCCTTAGCCTGATTAGTAGGCGTTGCTCGGGTGCGTAGTGCTATTATTATTACTAACCTTCCTAAAGCAGGGTAGAAGCAAAAGAATTGTAAAGGTATCGAGGGGCTAAGAGCCACGGTTAGGTCAAACTAATAGCAGAAGCACCTAAAAGATAGGGTCCGTATTATTATGCTACTTTTGCTTGCTTCCTCTAAGATCCCTCTTTTCTAGCCTTTAGTAAGTATTTACTAAGTCTTCGCTATAAGGGTTCTATGCCCTAGACCTATAGGCCTCTCTATCCCTTCAGCCTATAGTAGCCGAAGCGTCTCCGGCTTCTCCGGTCTGGGTATCCAGTCCCTTACATAATAGAGGAGTATTAGTAGCGCGGGTAGTATATAAGAGGATAAGTCGATAGTTTTATAGTCTATTAACTAATTAAAAACCACGTTATTATTAATATAAAGTTAAAGATCATAAGGCTATCTAGTGTTATAATTATGTGACTAAAGGCTATATATAATATTAGGAGGCGCGGAGTTAGAAGGTCTATTATACTTAAGTAGGTAGAATTACTATATAGTAGCTAGAGGCCTTGGTAGATTCTTATATACTCTATAGAGTACCTCTTCTTTAAATAGGTCCTCTATACTACTAAGGCAGAGGTAGCCTACTAGGGGAATATTAGTAAGTACAGCTTATATTAATTAATAGAGAGAGTCTTACTAATAATAATATAGCTAGTAGATAAAGTAGTAATTGAGATAGTATTTAATAGTAGCGCAAGTAGTATATAACAGGATAAGTTAATATTTTGGTAGTTTAAATAATTAAAAACTATATTATTATTAAAGTATAAAGTTAAAAGTCGTACGGCTATCTAGTAGTGTATATATAAGTATATCTATAGTTAGGAGAGTTATGATTATATAACTAAAGGCTATATATTATTATAAGGCGTAGAGTTAGAAGGTCTATTATACTTGAGTAGCTAAATTCACTATATAGTAGCTAGAGGCCTTAAGTAGTATATAGTAAGGTAGGCTTAGTATAAGGAATAATAGCGGGTGCAGGATGCAAAGCCACGCTATCAGCAAAACGTCAGCAAGTCAGGGGCGGATAAATACACCTTAGAGAAAACTCTATAAGCTGCAGAATTAGAAGGTTAAGTAATAGTTTAATATAATAATAGATACTTACGTTTTAGCATTCTAGCCTTTCCTAGTTTAAGCCTATAGCTATACTCTTATAACTCTATTGCTTCTACCTTAATTTAAGAAACTAATACTAGTTAGAATATCTAAAGCAAACTAGTAATAATATATTAATAATTTAGTAATAGAGTTTACTTATAATAAACTCTAGGCTAGGTATATAGAATATAACTAATAAGGTCTTAGCTAATAAGATACTAGTTATTTACTAAGCCCTGAGATATAGGGAATATAGCATAGATATTACGCTAAGGGAATAGATAACCCTAGTAATAATATAATAAGAGGAATAACCCTAAGGGGTAGGGATAGGTCCTAGATAGCGCTAGACTAGGTAGACTGCCCCTTAAGGGGCGAATAGATAGCGAGTAGTAGCTAATAAGGCACCCCGCCTAGGACTCCCTGAGAAGCTAGTATCTCTAGTATCCATACCTAGGCTATAGGGTTACTATAGAGAGAGCAGGAGAGCCTTATAGGGCAGATATATCTATAATAGTAGTAGTATGAGGAATAAACTACTACCCTACTATAGGAACTTATTAACTACTTAGTAATAAGATACCTATAAAGAGAATATAACAAGCCCCTTATATATAACTACTATATTATAAGCGAGGACTCTAGTATAGACTAGGTTAGTAACTAGATCTAAGCAATTAAAGAAAAAAACTAACTATATGCTAGTAGTATATTAGAGCAGCAGGTCTAATAGATACTTATAAAGATAAGCCTATCCCTATAGACCTAGTAGTAATATTATAAGGCTAGGCTAGAAGGAGACCTAGTATAAGCTAGCTTTATAGTATTTACTTACTAATAATATATTAACCCCGAGCTTTAAGAGCGAAGGTAATATAAGAAGCTAGATATAATAAGGTAGAAGGAGATATAATTACTAATATAGTTCTTTACTAAATAGTTAGTAATATATTAAGACTTAGGTATAATTAATATAAAAGATAGCAAAGCTAAGGCTTATATATTATACTTCTAGTTAGCCCTATTCCTATATAGGGAACTTAAACGCTAGAAAGTTGAGATATAGAGGCTAAGAGATATAGCTATAGAAGCTGAATACTTATAGGAGATATATTGCTAATAGGGTAGTAAACCTTTATAAAATAAGAGTAGGAAATAGTATATAGGGGAGGAGCATAACCCAAGGGGGCCCCTAGCATCAAGGTTAGGCTAAAAGGCAGGCTAATAGGGTTCTACCTATAAGGTAACGCGGGGTTCCTAGAGCCTAAAACCTTATTAACTAGTTAGTAGTATGATATAGGGACCTAATTAGAACTAGCTTATATTTAGCCCTAGTATATAATCTATAATATCTAATTACTTAGTATACTTTAGCTATAAGTAAAAGGGGTATAAGAGAGTAGACTACTTAGATAAACGCGCGAGATAAAGCATAAATAAAATACTAGTAGGATACTAAATATTTATTAAAAAGGCGAGGATTAATATAATCTAATCTATAAGAGAAGTTAAGGAACTTAACTTATTAGAAAATAAGTAAGCTAGGGGATTATACTAATAACCCCTACGCTTGAATTAGAACTAGATACTTTCCTAAGGGGAGCTACTATAAAAAGATAGGCAATCGTTCTCTAGAATATTACTAAATAAGAAGTAGTAATAGATATAGATTCCTATTCCTAGGTTAATATTATTAGTAGTTAACTAGCTAAATCCCTATAACTATAACCTATAGTAGCTATTACCCCTATATTAGAAGGGTTTAATAGGTTATCTATAATAGGCTAGAATATAGACTAGTTAATATTTTTCCTTATTAACTTAGGAGAAGGAGCGAGGAAGATATAGTAACTCTTTATTAAAGCCCCCTAACCTAAAGGAGCAGGAGACCTCCTCCTATTATAATACTCTATAGGAAGAGAGGGTATTATAATTAATACCTAGATAAATACCTAAGAATATAAATACTTTAGTATTACTAAGCTATTAGTATTTATATAAGAGGTTATTAAGAATAGCTAGAAGGCTTATATTATATATATATTAGGGAATATCACCCTCTATAAGCTACTAATAGGGGCGCTAGAAGAAGAAGACACCCTAGAGGGTAATATAGAGTTACTACTAGAGCTATTTAGCAAATAAGTAATATTTAATAAATAGTTAGTAAAGGAGTATCTAGTCCTAGAGGGCATAGAATATACTATTAACTTAATTAAAGGGAAGAAACCTCTATATAGGCCTATCTACCTATTAAATAGGTATTAGTTAGAAGAGCTCTGCTAATATATTACTAATAACTAATTAATAGGGTAGATCTAACCCTTAACTAGCGAGGCAGGCGCCTATATCCTTTTTATACCTAAGAAGGATAGGTCCCTATACCTTTATATAGATTATTAAGGCCTTAATAAGGTGATACTAAAGAACTAATATCTACTCCCTCTTATTAGCAAACTATTAGATAGGCTTTAGGGAGCTAAATAGATCTTAAAGATTAATATTTAGGATATATACTACTATATTTATATTAAGCTAGAGGATCGCTAGAAAATAGCTTTTAGGATATATTGTAAGCACTTTAAATATACTATTACACTATTTAGATTTATAAATACCCTAGCTATATTCTAGGCGTATATTTACTAAGCGCTCGCTAAGCTACTAAATAACAGTCTACTCTAAGATAATAGAGTAATATATAAAAGACCTTCTCTAAATGCTCTATAGGCTTTGCTAGTAGGGGCTCTATACTAAGCTTAGTAAGTATAGGTTTAATTAATAGCAGGTAGAGTTCCTAGGGTATATTATTATATTTAAAGGTATATTAATAGACTAAACTTATATCTAAGCTATTACTAAATAGAAGCTACTAAAGATTTATTAAGAAATCTAAGTCTTCCTTAGATTCTATAACTTCTACTATAAGTTTATTATAAGATATTTAGGTATTATAGCTCTAATAATATCCTTATTAAAGGGTAGCGAGAATAGTAAGAAAGGAGGTAAGTTCTACTAGCTAGAAGAGGTTTAATAAGCTTTTGAGTAGCTTTAAGCTACCTTCTGCTTAGTAACTATTCTCTAATACTAGGACCTAACCTATAAAATAAGGGTTGAGATAGATACTTCTATAAAGGCTATATCTAGTATTCTATTATAGCATATTAATAGCTAGTAGCAACTAGTTACTTATTATTTATAGAAGCTTAGTAATATAGAGTAATATTAGGGAGTAGGCTAATAGGAACTTCTCGCTATATTTAAAAGCCTAGATTATTAGGCTTACTACCTTTAGGGTATATTAAAGAAGTTTATAGTTCTAATAGATCACTAGGTGCTAAAGGGAGTTATTAGCGCGCTTATATAGGACCTTTAGGGAAGGCCTATTAGATAGGTATATAAACTCTTAGTATTGAATTTTAACCTAGAGCATAGGTTAGGGGTTATAAACCTAGTAAATAGTCTATCTAGGAGGCTAGACTATATAGAGGAGGAGGTGAAATATAATAATATACTCCTAACCCTAGTAAGGAAGCTAAGATTTATTAGTAAACTACTAGTAGATCTTTAGATAAGTATTACTATACTATAAGGTAGTATAGAGACCTCGAAAGGATTTATTAATACTATAAGGGCTAGCATAAGGTACCCCTTCTAGATAGATAGCTCTAGGGGTAGAGACGCCTCGGTCTCTAGTTAGTATTACGCTCTATAGCGCGCTAATATTATTATAACTTGTAAGGGACTGGATACCTAGACCGGAGAAGCCGGAGACGCCTCGGCCAGCACAGGCTGAAAGGATAGAGAGGCCTATAGGTCTAGGGTATAAAACCCTCATAGTAAAGACTTAGTAAATACTTACTAAAGGCTAGAAATATAGGATCTTAGAAGAAGCAAGCAAAAGTAGTATAATAATACTAATCCTACCTTTTGGGTGCTTCTGCTATTAGTTTGACCTGACCGTGGCTCGTAGCCCCTTCAATACCTTTACATAGCTATAGTAGCTATAATAACCTAACACTAAAGAGCAAGGGGTAATGCAGAGAATACTTAGCGAGAGGTTATTAACTAAGAGGACTTGCTTAGAGCTAGGGTTACTATAGTATAGTAGTATATCCTATACTAGGTTATAAGGGAGCTTATAATAAGTAAAATAGCAGATAGTTAGCAACCCTCTAAAGCAATAGAGAATCTCATCTGCAGACTATAAGCTAATAACTTATATTACTAGATATAATTAGAGAGGGCGTGCAGACTAGCTAGTAATTATAGGGGCTATATAATTAATAGTTATAGAACCATATTTTATAAGGAATAGTTAGAGATACTATAAGAGGGGTCTCTAAGGCTAGGGATCCTTTGCTAATATTATAATAACTATAGGGCGGGTTATATAGGGGTGAATAAGACTACTTAGCTAATCTCAAGGAACTTCTACGAGCTAAACTTAGCTATAGATCTATATAATTATATTATAGGGTGCTATATATACTAGGGGAACTGCATTCTAAGGCATAAGCCTTATATAAAGTTATAACTATTACCCTTACTAATATACCTATTCTAGGAAATAAGTATAGACTTTATTACTAGATTACTAGCAAGCTCTTAATATATAGGTAGAGAATATGACGTAGTTCTTATTATTATATGCTAAATAACTAAGTTTGCTATATTTATCCTAATAATAAAGCAGCTAATAGCTGCTAAGTTAGCGCGGATTATTTATAAATAGGTTAAATACTGCTTTAGTACTCTAGAGGGTATTATTAGTAACTAAGATAAGCTCCTAACTAGCTAATTTTAGGAAAAGTTCACGAGAGAGAGGGCTATTAAGCGCTACCTCTCTACTATATACTATCCCTAGACCAATAGGTAGTTAGAAAGGATATACTAGATATTAGAAAAGTATTTGCAAATATATGCTAGCAACTTGCTATAAGAATAGGCAGTCTAGCTGCTTGAGGCGGAGTTCGCATATAATAATAGTTACTATAGTACTACTAGCTACTTGCTAATAGAGGCCCTATATAGTTACTACCTGCGTTGCATAGAATATATAGCTCCTATGAATAGGGTTGTAGTATAGGGCATAAGGGAGCGAATTAAATATATTTCGAGACTTTGCGAGAGGGCCTAGGAATAGTAGTAGAAGGCTCCTAAGGCATAAGCTAAGTATTATAACATAAGATATAAGGACTAGACCTACTATTAGGAATAGGTCGTTAGGCTATTAATAAAGAACTTCTAGTTTAAGAATAAGAAACTAGCACCTAGGTTTATATAAGTAGCTATTATAGAACTAGTTAGTATATAAGTATATAAGATCTATCTACTATTATAATACTAATAGATATATAATATATTCTCTATTACCTTATTAGAACTATAGGATAACCGCTAAGTAAGTAGCAAAGGTTCGCTTATATACCTAGAGCTTGAGAATAAGCTAGAGGAATAGGAGGTAGAAGAGATTATTATATAGCAAGGTATTAGCAATAATATGCAGTATCTAGTTAAGTAGGTAGGATAGCTTATAGAATATAATATATAGGAGCCTATAGAGAACTTAGCGAATGTATAAGAGGCTATTCATAAGTTCGATAGATAGCATAGGAGGTCTTATAAGAAGTAGGATAACTAGTTACGAGGTTATAGCAACGAGTTGCTAATTATAAATTATAAGACTATAAAATAGAAGCTAAATTAAGAAGTAGAATATTAATCGTATTAACTAGTAAATTATTACTAATATTATAGCAAAAGAAGGGTATTATCCTATAAGAAAAAGGAGGGAGCTAACTATCTAAATAGTTATTTACTTCTAACTATAGCTACGGGTGCGAGCACCCCGACTACTATAACTACGAATAGCACTATAGCGACTAGTTGCTAAGCTAGCGTTACTAATATTACTAGCATTCCTATTATCATCGCCTGCAGACCGACTACCTACTAACTTACTACTAGACTTACTACCCGGGTTACTACCCGACTCTCTACTAGAGCTACTACTCACCTCGCTACCCGACTTATTACTAAAGCTATTATTAGAGATAGTAATAATAACCTTAGTCTTCTTAGCTTTTTTAGCCCTCTTTGCTAAATTATTACTATCCTCTTAGCTATATTTAGTAGAGATATAGAGATAGGAGGTATAGGAGATAGGGTAAGCACTAGTAATAGTAATAAAGTAGGAGGGAATATTATTAGAGGTATATTTAATAAGATTATCTTAGAGTAAATTGCTAAACTTAGGGAAGGAGTTAATATTATACTTATAAGGGTGCTTAGGGACTAGCTTTATTAAAGGGTTATTAACTAAATAATTAATCTCATTATAGAGGTATATAGTAGGAATAGTATTATAAATATATAGTAGCTAGGTAGCATTTAAGTGCTAAAGTATATTAATATTATTAGAAAGGGTATTAACTTAGAACTAATTATTAGCAGGATATAATTAGCAAGGGAGTAGTAAATAATAGCCTATATAAACTAGGATATTAAGAGCTAGGTGCTTGCAGATTGAAGCGAGCTCCTGGAGCTAGAGCTGCTCTATATTATAGCTACTACTACTACTAATAGAATTATAGATAAACTCAGTAATATACTTCTATACTACTAAATAGTTACTAAGCAAAGCGAGGATATAATAATAATAAAGAGGGGTTAAGATACCCTTATATTCCTAAATTTAGATCTAGTAGAATATATTCTAGGTTATTTCAGTAGCGCCCTAAGGCTCCTAGGGAACCTATTAAGCGTTAGTATATAGCAACCTAGTAGCAAACTAGTAGAGACTTATAATAGTATATTTCTTCTTATTAAAGTTATAATAGATATACTTCTACGCGTGTTTGCTATATATATAGCAAAGGTTAATAATATCCTAGTATATATTATAGAGATAGCTAAGGTAAGGATAGCTACTATTAGCGCTACTAGTGAGGTCGCTAGAGAGGATCTCAGGATTATATAGGTATTTAGCAAGTACTATACTTATCTATATAATATAGGATATTATAGAGAGTAATTACTAAAATAATAGAGAAAGAGATAAACTAAAAAAGGGAAAGGAAGAAAAATTAGATAATTATAGCAAAAGCTTATAAAATAGGTACTAAAGGAAAACAAAGGCTACTAAGTTAAAAAAGAAGGATAGTAAAGAGGGAAAAATTTAACTAGGTTAGAGACCTTGAAAAGAAGACGCCCTTATATACTTAGTATTACTAGGTAATAAGGCTAAATAATTACTAGCTATATACTACTAAATAGTTATATAACTATTAGTAACTAATTAAAAATAATAATAATACTTAAAATTCAAAAGTATATAACGCGCTAGAAAATAAAATATATTATTTGCTATAGTAGCCTAAATCTAGCGCAGGAAGAAGCAATAGTAAATAATATAATAAAGGCGCTAAACTATCACCCTATAGCTAGCGATATAGAGCTATATTACCCTACTAATATGCCTTAGGGACTAAGGCTTTAGAAGGGGGGGTAATTATAAGGAATAATAGCAGGTATAGGATGCAAAGCTATGCTATTAGCAAAACGCTAGCGAGTTAGGGGCAGATAAATACACCTTGGAGAAACCTCTGCAAGCTGCAGACTTAGAAGGTTAAGCAATAGTTCAATATAACAACAGATACCTACGTTGGTTCTTAGAGCCTTATATTAAAGCCCTTTAATACTACTATTTTATATTACCTAATTATAATATATAAGGGACTGGACACCCAGGCTGGAGAAGCTGTAGACACCTCGGCTAGCGCAGGCTAGAAGGATAGAGAGGCCTATAGGTCTAGGGTATAGAACCCTAATAGCGAGGACTTAGTAAATACTTACTAAAGGCTAGAAAAGAAGGATCTTAGAAGAAGCAAGCAAAAGTAATATAGTAATACTAGACCTACCTTTTAGGTGCTTTTACTATTAGTTTAACCTAACTATAGCCCTTAGCCCTTAAATACCTTTATAATTCTTTTTCTTCTACCCTGCTTTAGGAAGGTTAATAATAATAATAGTATTATATACCTAAGTAATAGCTATTAATTAGGCTAAAGAACCTATGCCTAATATTTACTAAGAGTAGAGTAAAATAGCCTATATAAACCTATATAAGGAAGTTAAACCTAGCAAGTAATTAGAGGATAATATAAGCTAATAAGGGGAGGTAAGAAGCTATGCTTTAAGCGAGGCTAGGAGTCCTAAAGAGAATAGGCTGCTTATACTAAGCGCTCGCTACTGAGATAATAAGTATAGAGGAAAATAGGGAATATAAGACCCCTTCCTATAGACTAGACGGGCTAATAGGCTAGATAAGTATAGCTATAGCTAATAGGCTAGCCTAAGCTAGAGGGCTAGATAAAGCAACTAGCTAAGTGCTAATATAATAGATTATAACTATAATAGCTAACTAGCATAAGCTAATTGCTACTATATTAAGTAACTAAGCTCTTACTAAGTAATTGCTTAAGGTTTATAAAAAAAACCCTAAATTATAATATAGCGCGCTTTACTAGCAAATCTACTAGTATAATAAAGGAAGATTAGCTTATTATAATTAAAGAGGCTTATAAGCACTACCCTAGCAGCTCTAATAGCTATTATATCTAGTAGGCCGTAAGTATAATAGAGCATATCCTATAAATAGAATAGTAGAATTATTAGTAAATACTTATAGATAAATTAGGGAATTAGGTTAACCCTAAATAGGAAGACTTTAGAATCTTTATAAGAGGGTAGTATATTATGCCTAAGCTCTAAGAATAGAACTATTATAATACCCTGAGATAGTGCTATTAAAGGGATAATAAGAAACTAATTATATATTAGGCTTAATAGGAGTCTATTAACTAAGTACTTAGCAAGCTAAGTATAGGTAATATAAAGGCATATACCTTCTTTTAGGGCTTTATTAGGACCCTAAAGGATAAAATTTTTAGATAGGATATTAACTATACTAATATATATACTATTACCCTATATATATAGAGATTATAGGAGATTATAAAAGGGAGATATATAGGAATATCTACTAGCTATTCTAAGTTATAAAAGCAACTATACTTAGGCTCTCTAGACTACTCTTATAAGAGCAGCTTATAACCCCCTAGGTTAATAGACCTAAGGAACTACTACCTAGAGACCCTATCCTAGAATAACTACTTAGCAAATACCTGCGCAATACCTAGCACTAGTAGTATACCCTCTGACTCCTAGGAACCCTAATGCTATAACTATAAGAAGTATAGCTATATCTCTCCTAACTATACTAAAAACTATGCGCAGCTAATAGGTAGCAACTAGAACCTAAACCTAAGATAAGGTAGGATAAGTATAATTATAGGACTTAGTATAACTAATACTAAAGACTTAGGAAATAAGTAGGTATAGATATAACCCCGAGGGGTACTATACTAGAAATCACCTTAGTTCTAGTAGGATAGATTATTAAGGGATAAGTATTAGCGCTCTAAGTATCTAGTAAAGCTAAACTAGAGGTTAATATAAATACCTATATAGTAGTAGATATTATATAAGAAGATCTTATTAAGGGACTCTAAATAAAAGAGGCTATTCATATTATAGCCCCTAAATTAGTAGATTTCTAAGGAAGGCCTATGCTTATAGGAAAGGTCTACTAGCTTATATTCTTCTTTATAGATAGTTAGGGTTACTTATAAAAAATTCGCTAGGCTTTTATTATAAGCCCTTGCTCTAAAGGAGCAGGAGATATCCTTCTATCTAATAACTTAATAGGATAGGAAGGTATTTATATAAATACCTATATATATACTTAGTTATATAAACCCCTCTTACTTACTAAGCTAGAGGTAATTATCTAAGAAATTATAGAGAATAGCTAATAGGCCTATATTATATATCTAATAAGCGCTATAAGCTCTAATAAGAAGGATATAGAGACCTTAGGCGAATACTTACTAGATAATAAGCAAGAGAAGAAAATTCCTAGAGAACTTTAAGACTTTATTCATATTTTTAATAAGGGAATATAAAGAAAGTTCTAAGGCTAAAGGGAGTAATATACTATATTAAACTTAAACCTAGTAAGGAACCCCTATATAGACTTATATACCCTATATTAATAGTATAATTATAAACGCTCGCTAAGTATATTAAGGATATAGAGGTAGCAGGCTATATATACTACTTAGCTAGCTCTATAGGAGCACTAGTACTATTTATGCCTAAGAAGGATAGAAGCCTATAACTATATATAGATTATAGAGGATTAAATAAAATTATAATAAAAAACTATTACTTTCTACTATTAATTAGCAAGCTTCTAAATAGACTTACTAGAGTAAAGTTTATTTCTAAGATTAACTTAAGTAAGGTATACTACTAAATTGCAATTAATAAAGTAGATAGGTAGAAAATAGCGTTTAGAATGCAATATAGGTATTTTAAGTATATTATAATACTATTTAGGCTTATAAATACCCTAGCAACGTTTTAGGCATATATTTACTAAATACTTATTAGCCTTTTAGATACCTACTATATTATATACCTAGATAATATTTTAATCTACTTAGATATAGGGGAATAGTATACTAAGGAACTCTATGCTATCCTATGCTACTTAAGAGCTACTAAGCTATTTATAAAACTAAAGAAGTATAACTTCTATTAGATAGAAGTAGATTTTCTAGGGTTCTATATTACTTAAGATAGTATTAGGATAGACCTAGATAGAGTCTAAGTAGTTACTAAATAGCTAGTACTAAAGTCTTTTAGAGATATCTAAGTATTCCTTAGCTTTTATAACTTTTACTATAAGTTTATTATAAGATATTCCTATATTATAGCCCTTATAAATAGCGCACTCAAGGGAAGCTAAAATAGTATAAAGTTAGGAGCTTTTACCTAGATAGGGGAGATATAGACTATATTTAAGATACTCTAGAGAGTACTTGCTAAAGCTCTAATACTAAGATATTATAACCTAGTGCTAGAAACTAGGGCTAAAACTAATATATCTACTTAGATAGTATCTAGCATGCTCTTATAGAAGTATAATATAATTTAGTATCTAGTAGCCTTCTAGTTAAGGAAGCTCTTAGATATAGAGAGGCGCTAAGCTATAGGGTAATAGGAACTCCTTGCTATTATAGAAAGTTTAGATTACTAGGCGTAGTACTTATAAGGACTCCCTAAGAAATTCATAGTACTTATAGACTATATAGCGCTAAAGGGAGTGCTTGCTATGCTTACGTAGGATATTTATAGAAAACTTATGCAATAGGTTTACTACTTATTAGTATTTAACTTTGAAATCTAGTATAAGTTAGGGGTTACTAATCTAGTAGATAGACTATTATAACGCCCTAACTATATAGTAGAGGATACTAAGGTAGATAATATACTTCCCACCCTTAGAAAAAAACTTAGGCTTATTAGCTAGCTTTTAGTAATAGATCGCTAATATATTACTAAGCTTAAAGGACCTATAGCTATTATGAGAACTTATATCTAAGCTATCTAGCGAAGTATATAAGAACCTTACTAGAGGGCTAGCTCTAAGGTTAAGGGATCCTCACCCTTAAGTCAGTATTACCTTATAATAAGTATTAATAAGCTACTGCATATAAGTATGCATATTAGCGCTATTACTTATATAAAAGTATATATAGGTGCTATGCTAACTGCTCCACGAGAGAATAGCAATAGGCTAGAGGATTCAAGAGGAGCTCGGGTTATTATACTAGAATAGTATATCCTATATGCTATAATAAGGGAGCTTATTTAGGATAAAATAGCTTATATGCTATAACTAGGCATAGATCTTAAATAGATAGTTAGAGGATTATAAGCTAAAGACTACTTCTATAGAGATATTATAGCTAAGTTTTGCTAAGATACTAGGGAATACTAAGGATACTAAGTTAATAAGAATAATATCCTTTAGTATAGAAGAAGACTTATTATCCTAGAAAAGGGATCCCTCTACTATAAAATCCTAAAGAACTACTATAATATACCTAGATTAGGGTATATAGGGGTAAATAAGATAGCTAAGCTAATCTTATAAAAGCTTTATTAGCTATAGTTAATAGAGAATATATAGCAATACGTCGCTAAGTGCCCGCGCATACTATAATATAAGCTATATAAGCTATTATAAACACTAGAACTACTAGTATACCTATTCTAATAGATTTCCTTAGACTTCTTAACTGGCTTACTAGAAGGTCGGTAAGCGGAGTTACTTATAATATAATTCTAGTAGTTATATACTAGATAACTAAAGTAGTATGATTCTTAGTAGTAACTAAGTAACTAGATGCTGCAGGTTTAGCAAGAGTCTTATATTAAGAGATTAAGTAGTAATATAATATACCTAAGGCTATTATTAGTAATTAAGATAAACTAACTACTAGTTAGTTCTAGCGAGACTAGACTAAGGCCTGAGATATAGAAGGGTATGTCTCTATAATATAGTATCTATAAATAGATAGCTAGACTAAAAGAACGTATTAAACCTTAACTATATATCTTATAAAGTTTAGCAAAGGCTCGTATAACTAATAGGTAATATAATTAGTTAAAGCTAGATTTTTATATAATAATAGCAAGTATACTACTATTAGCATATCCCTATTTAAGGTCCTTATAGGATACTACCCTTAAATAATTAACTACTACTTACTAAACGTTGAGATTAGGACCTAAGGGGTTAATAAAAGGCTTAAGAAGCTAATAGAGGTTTGCTAAAGAATAGCTAAGAATTAGTAATATATAATAGAAGTATAAGCTAAGAATATAAATACTAGAAAGAAAGCGTAATTATATACTATTAGAGATATTATAGGACTCTTAATAAAGAACTTCTATTTTATAAAGGGTTAGCAAAAGCTTGCCCTAAGATTTATTCCTATATTAGTTATAAAAGTTATAAGCTCTAATACCTATAGAATATAACTACTAGAGAAGTATAATAGAGCATATAATATCTTCTCTATTGCTCTACTTAAGCTATAGTATAGCTAAAAGCTTGCTAAAGGGTAGCTCCTAGACCTTAAAGAAGACCCTAAAGAATAGGAAGTTAGAGATATTATATTATAAAGGAAGTGCTAATAGGCCCCCTATATTTAGTTAAGTAAAAGGGCTAGCTAGTAGAGTATAATACCTAGGAGCCTGAAGAATACTTAGCAAACGCTTTATAAATCCTCGCTAGATTTAAGAAATAGTAATATAAGTTATATTATAAGTAGGATAATAAGTAGTATAGAGTAATAAGAAAAGTTAATTAACTATAAGATAGCTAAAACGCTAAGAGAAGAACTCCCCATATAAAAGCAACGCAAAACCTATAGGTTACTAACCTTATACTACTATAGAAGTCCACTATATATTCGCTAAAGTTCTACTAATACTACTACTCATCGTTATTACTATCACCTTCTTTATTATTATTATTATTATTATCCTCATCGCTACTATTACTATCCTCGCTATCTTCCGCTGAGCTATTACTAGTAGTATTACTATTACTACTCTAACTATTGCTCTCTATAATATTATTAAAGTTACTATCCTCTATACCTAAGGACTTATCCTCCTTACTACTACTAACCTAGTACTAATAAGCTATTATTAAGTTATTACTAAGTTTCTTATAAGAATTAGGTTAAGACGTAGGGCTATTACTAGTAACCTTAAAGATAGCAATAAGAGCTTAGTAATAAGTGTTATAAACAATATAGGAACCTTAAATTTTTAAAAGCTCTTATAAGGGAAGCGTAGATATATAGGTATTAGTCTTTAAGAGCTATATTATTAGGATATTAATAAGCTTATTAAAAAAGGTAACCTACTTAAAGATATAAGTTTTATTATATAAGTAAGTAGGAAGAGTATTATTAAGCTATATTATAATCTCCTTAACTAAAACCTTATCCTTAGCTTAATAAGCTGCTTATGAATATATATTAGAATAATAAAGGATAAGACTAACTATAAGGTAAAAACTACCTCAAGCGAAACCTATAGATACGCCTAGGTATACAAAGCTATACTCTCCTCTATACTTATAGCAAGTAGTTAGTTATTATAGTTCTTAGTACTAGGCTTAAAGCTAGTAGGGTTTATTAACTAGTTATAGAGGTATTAGAGAAGCTCTTACCCCTGCTCTATAGCTATAAAGATATAGAAAATCTCATGCTACTAATACTAACTAGTAGTAATTATATAGGTATAATACTTAACCTAGTTCTAATAGAAACAAATAGTACTAATAAAATAAGTAAGGATCTAGAAATAGGAAAGGTTAGCTTATACCTTCCCTAAATGATTGCTAAACTTACCCTATAGTACTTAATATTATAAACCTAGTATAACTTATATATATAGTTACTATTATATTAATAAGCGTAGATAACCTAGGCATTCTTAGGGAGCTGTAGCGCATAGCTAATATAATGTTACGGGCTACGCCACTGCTAGCGTCTAGGCGGTGCTGCAGACCCTAAGAATTCTGCCCTTAACAACCGCTCTCGCTTAATATTCGCCCTATATCTGCTTCTCTATTATATAGGGAACTTCCTAGAAAACTTCCCTTCCTTAGCTTAGATTACTATAATTAAGGTACCCCTAAGTTAAATAAACCCTAAGCTAGCCCCTTATATATCTAAGCTCTCTCTCTCTATACCTACCTCACTAGTTATATAGTATAATAGATAGCAGGTAGAAAATAGAACCTGCTATGCTTATAGCAGCTAGTCTAGAAGTACTACTAACAAGCAAGGAAGCATTTAAAGCAATTTATATAGCAATTAATAATTAGCAACTAACTTAATAGCCTAATAACTATATAGCAGCCTAATAATAAGCTAACTATAGAGCTCTAGCGAGATATAGCAAGTAGCTACGCCCTAGCGTTACTAATACTAACCCTATAGCTAGAGACTACCTAGGAAGCAGGCAGCGCTTAGCAATTAAAACCCCTTTCTAACCCCCCTAAGTTCGGAGGAAACTATAATAAGTATACTATATGGATATAATAGATATATAATAAAGTTAGGATAGACCGGGACTTCTACCTAAGTAATTAGGAGGCCTAGTATCTTATTAACTACTACCTAGAACCTAAAGTATAGCTAGTAGTTATAGCTTTTTATAGCTTAGGGGGTAGTAATAGCTTATTTAAGCTAGATGCCTTCTTAGTATACCTAGACTATACCTATAGTAACCCTAATATTATAAGCAAGGCTCTTAGAAAACTCTTAGAGCTTTAAATAAAGTATAATAAAGCCTTCGCCTCGTTCCTACCCCGCTTTAAACATGCTATTATAGAAGCAGGTAATATAATATAGCTAAATAGCATCTAGATCGACTACCTATATAGGGTACTATCTTATAAGCTCCTTAACTATCTAGTTAACTACCTAACCCCCTATAAGTATACTAAATATATTAGCTTTATATAAGATATCGCATAGAAGCTAGAGGGATTATATTATACTCCTAACGTTTTATACTAGCTTATAACTTTTAGATTAAGAGTATTACCTACTAGAGTAGATATAGATAGAGATATTAGGATAATAGGGTTAGTATATACCTCGCGCGAGGGTATAAGCGAAGGTCTTAGTAAAGAAACGCGCTACTATTTTAAGTATAGCTAGATTAGTTACTTATAAAGGGATTACTAAAAAGCTAAGAAGTTAAAGGATAGTCTTAGAGTAGTAAAAGCTATTAAGGAAATAATATATTCAGACTTAGGAGAGGTTAAAAGCAAAGAGAACCCTTCTAACTTAGGAAATAAATAACCCTAATATAAAATTAGGTATTAGGGATAATAGAGGAAGAGCAGGCTAGTTAGGAATAGTTCTAGTTAGAACGTAGTATAAGTAGGCTTTCTATAATATTAGTAGTTAGAGTTAATAAAGGCACTCCTACTAATGCTTTAATAGACTATAGATATAATATCTATATAATAGTAAACTACTAGTATACCTACTACCTCTATTTACTATATATTAACTACTAAGTATAGTAATTATAAGGTTTTGCTAATAACTTAGCTTAAGCTATAGCAAAAAGTATAGCTATATTATACCTTGAGGCTAGAGGCTATATATAGCAACTCTTCGCCTATATAATAAAAGGACTAGATACTAACCTCTTCTTAGAGAAGCTATAGATAGAATAAAACTATATTATTTATAATATAATAGAGAAGCAGGTATATTATAAGAAGGCGGGGGTTATTATTACCCTTTAAGGATAAGAAGAACCCTAGAGAGTAAGGGAGATCTAGGAAGCTTGCTAATTTAATGCTACCTTATTTATAGCAATCTACTAGAGGGTTAATAGGAGTTAGCTATCTAGGTTAGAAGCGGGAATATAGGTAATAAGCCTAAGGGATACTAACAAAGCGCTTAAGGTGAAGAAACTAGAAGACTATTTAGAGAAACTACTATAATATATTTATAACGAATTCATAGAGCTTTTTAAGCTAGCTAAGTTATACCCCCTACTCCTAAGTTATCTTAATATAGATTATAAAATCCACCTCAAGCATAATACCTCTAGCTAAGAAGCACCCTTGCCCTAGGGACCCCTTTATAGTATATTAAGAGAAGAGTTATTAGTATTAAAAAAGATGCTTATAGACCTGCTTAATAAGGGCTTTATTTAGGTAAGTAAGTCTCCTGCTAGCATACCTATACCTTTTATTAAGAAGCTTAGTAGAGGATTATAGTTTTATTATAACTATTAAGTATTAAATATAATTATAAAGCGAGATTACTACCCCCTACCCCTAATCTAAGAGACCCTCTAGAGGGTTAGTTTAGCGAAGTAATATACTAAACTAGATATAGTAGTAGCCTTCTATAAGATTTATATAGTAGAAGGGTACTAGGAAAAGACCGCTTTTTATATATAATATAAGCTCTTCGAGTAGCTAGTCTATCTATTTGGATTAAGTAGAGCCCCTATAGCATTCTAATAATATATTAATAGCACGCTCTAGGAGTTCCTTAACAACTTTATAATAATATATATTAATAATATATTAGTTTATAGCAGCAGCTCCTGAGCAGACTATAAGTAGAAGGTATATAAGGTTCTCTAGGCCCTCTAAGAAGCTATTTTTAACTTTAACCTAGTAAAGTATAAGTTCTCTATAAAAATAATAAAATATATAGGATTTATCCTAAAAGCAAGCGAGGGTATTACTTATAATATAGAGAAAGTATAGGTAATTATTAAATAGGAAGCACCTACTTTAGTAAAAGGATTATAAAGTTTCCTAGAGTTTGCTAACTACTACTAAATATTTATATTAGAATACTTAGGGGTTATAGAGCCCCTTACCCTCCTAATAAAGAAGGGAGTGCTATTTATCTAGGGTAAGGAATAAGAAGATATATTCTAGGCGCTTAAATACCGCTTCTAAACTATACTTATATTATACTATTTTAACCTATAAGCCCTAATTACTATTAAGATAGACTACTTAGGGTTTGCTTTAGGGGGGGTGCTAACTTAAGAAGATATATAAGGATAGCGCTATCCCGTTGCTTTCTACTTATAGAGGCTAACCCCTATTTAATATAACTACCTAATCTATAATAAGGAATTATTAGTAGTAATTACTTATTTAAATATATAGGATGCTAAGCTAAGAAGCTACCCTAGGTTTAAGGTCCTTATTAACTATAAGGGCTTTAAATACTTTATATAAAAGCAATATTTAATAGAACACTAAAGTCGCTAGGCGGAGTAGTTATTAAGGTATAATTTCTACTTAGAATATTAACCTAGTTACCTAGTAGCTATACCTAATATGCTCTTATGCTATAAATAGGATGCTCTAAAAGGATAGGAGGATAAATAAGAGAAAGGGAGGGTAATATAAATAATCCCTAACTCTACCCTAGGTAAGGTAAAGAGGATAGTAATAGTTAAAGCCCTTATTATAATAGTATTTAAGGATCTAGCCCTTTAATATATATAGAATAAAGTATAAGCAGAAGATAACTAGTACTAAGGGGCTTATTCTATAGTAAAAAGGAGCGATTAAAGCTTCCCTCCCTAGCTAGGCCTGAAACTATAGATCGCTAAGTATAGCGTTAATACCCTTAGCTAATTAATATTTAGAGACTAGATCTAGGTACTAGGATTAATAGATAAACACTACCCTCAGAACGTGCTTTAAATATAGTTAATTTAGAAGTATTATAACTTAGTAATAATAAGCTACCGTAGTTAGAATAATACCCTAGCTATCCTAGCCTAGCAATACTTCTAGCTAGGGTAATCCTCTATAGTCTGCTAGTTTATAAGAAACTGCGATAGCTGCGGGCATAGAATAATTTAGTAATAAGCGAAACGCAAGCTTCTTTAACCCTTGCTAGTAGTAGAATAGCTATATTGCGATCTCGCTATGGATTTTATTATTAACCTCCTATATATAGTAAAAATAGGGTTAAGATACCTCTAGGTAATAGTTAATAGGCTCTCTAAGATAGTAACCCTAGAAGGGATGCTTTTAATAGATATAGAAACGTGCGCAGAACGCTTTATAAACTACTACTACTAATTCTATAGTATACTAAAGTTAATCGTTAGTAATAGGGGTAGTAACTAGATAAGTTAGTTCTAGTAATAGTTCTATACGCTTATAAAGATTGAATAATATTTAAGTACCGCCTTTTACCTATAGATAGATAGAGTAATAGAACGTTTTAATTAAGAGATCTAGGTAGTCCTATAGATAATAGTTAACTTCGCCTAGGATAACTAGGAGGTTTACTTACCCTCTATTTAACTAGTAATTAATAGCTATAATATAGCTATAATAGGAGTAAGCCTATTCTTCTTTACCTATAGATATTATATCAACTTAGTATTAGTAGTATAGCCCGCGCTAGAGCTATCGACTTTATATAAGTCAGCTGCTAATAAGTTCGTTAGTAAACTAAAGTTAACTATAGAGTTAGCCTAAGTAGCTATCGCTATAGCCTAATAGATAATAGAATAATTAGCAAATAGTAAAAGGATACTAGCAGAATATTATAAAGTAGGCGATAAGATCTAGCTATTACTAGCTAACTTCTATATAGAGAGACCCTATAAGAAGTTAGATTAGCTATACCTAAAGTATAAGGTAACTAGGGTAATCTTACTAACTATAGTTAAGTTAAATATTCTAAGTAAAGTTTATAACTAATTTCATATTAGCTTGCTATACTATGCTGCGAATAACCCCCTCCTAGGCTAAGAAGTTAATAATCCCTAATTACTCCTGATTTTTAAAGATAGAGAGGATAAATAGGAAGTTAAGTTTATTCTAGCTACGCGCTAGAAGCGCGTAGGTAGGGGTAGGTATTATAAGTTATTAGTTAAATAGATAGGGTATAGTTAGCTTACCTAGGAGCCCTTATAATTATTCTAAAATAGCTAGGTAGTAAATAAGTATAAAGAAAAGTATAGCCTAATAGATAAGAATAATAATAACCCCTAGTATACTACGCTATAAGCTAGGTAGTAGTTAATAAGCAGGGGTAGGATAGAGGAATAGTAGCTAAGTAATTTATAATTAGAGGAGTAAGTAGAAATAAGAGACTTTATTATAATATAAGGCTATAGGGAAGCAGAATAAGACCTAGATAAGCCCTAAGCAAGTAGAAAGCAGGTAGATAGTAGGCGAGTAGAAACTATAAACCTAAGAAGATAACCCCTTACTCCTCCTACTCTTTATAAATAATAATAGTAATATTAATAAGCTAAGAAAAGGGGTTAGATTATTAGGAATAGGAGAAAGGTAGGAATAAGATAAACCTCGCAAAGGACCTTAGCTATATCTAGGTAAGCCTAGGCGAAATAATATAGCTATATTTTATTAAGCTTAACTAAGAGGGAAAGTAAGGTAGTAATAGTAATAGAAATACTAAGGATAGGAGTAGCTAAGAAACTAGCAGAGGGTATAAGGGAGGTATCTAACTTAATAATAGCTTTAGTAGTATACTTTATAGTAATATAAGTATAAACCTCGTAGTTCTAAATAGAAGTAGTATAAAGGAGCTCTATATAAGCCTTAATCTATATAGGGAGCTATAACTATTAGTAATAACCCTAAAATATAAGAATAGCGGAGTCTTACTAAGGTCCTCTTATTAAGGCTATAATAAGTAAGGCAGTCCTAGCTAAGAGAAGCAAACTCCTCCTAATAGCAAATTATACTAAAGTTACTCTAATAGAATATTAGCTCTATAGAGAAGGAATAGTAGGGAAGTAATACTTATATTAATATAAGCAGACTTAATAGCCTTATTAGAATAATAGATATAATAGATAATATTACTTATAATATAGTTAGTCTTATAATACTTAAAGGGTAATAGGATAGTATACCCTATTTAATAATATTATAATAAGCTATAATATTACTAGGCTTCTTAGCCTTAGCTATAGCGGATATATACTTTAGGCAAGGGACCTTATAAAGAGATCCCTAGGTCTTATCCTAGGGGATATTACTAAAGATAAGCTAGTATAAGTAGAGATCCTAATAGAATATTAGAAGAATGCTAAATAAGTAGAAGATAATATACTATAAGGGGCTCCTAAGCGATAGGATATATAGGAAGGGGGTAGTTAAAATACTCGCATAGCTCCTAGCTAGCTAGGGTATAGAGGGGATTATCTATAAGATTGAAGTTATTAGGGGTAGTCTCCTTATAATTAGAGAGGCTAGTAGAGATAGAGTAGTTAGAAAGCAGGCCCTTAATAATAAGATAAGACTCTATCTCCTTATTAGAGTTAGGGAGGGGCTATATAGAGTTAATTATAGCGAAATAATAGGGAAAGAGCGGGTAATAACTTATAAGGGGCGCTATTATAGAAGCGAGGGAAATTAGATTAATTAGATCTATATAAGTTAGTAATTAATAGGGTTTTAGATATAATAAACTTATACTAATATAGACCGAGAGTATACTAAAAATACTACTAAAACGATAAGTTATTAGCTAAAATAATATTATAATTAATTAGTTAACTTATACTAATATAAGTTAATATGAGGAGGAAAAAAAAGAGGAAGTAAACTAGGGGTATAAAAAATTATATTATTATAATTATTTGCTTATAGGGCGCGGAGCAGCTAGTAGCCCGGATTAATATCGCTCTAGACTAGCCCTTAGCCTATGCTTAAACCTATAACTTATATGAGGGCTAGGAGGAGAAGGGGGGGGGGGGGGGGGGCATATATTATAAGCTATATTACTACTAGCGTCTAAGCGGTGCTATAGACCCTAAGAATTCTGCTCTTAATAACCGCTCTCGCTTAATATTCGCCCTATATCTGCTTTTCTATTGCATAGGGACCTTCCTAGAAAACTTCCCTTCTTTAACTTAGATTACTATAATTGAGGCACCTCTAAGTTGAATAAACCCAGGGCTAGCCCCTCATATATAAGGTTTATTACTACTTGCCTAGTTATACTAATAGTTGCTATTGCTAAGCTTGGACTTAGTAGGGCTATACTTAGCGAGGAGTTAGCTAATAAGGCTCTTAGCGCTTATAATAGTTATATAAGTATTAAAGGATAAGAAGGATCCTATAAAAGGTCTATAAAGGCTTAATAAAGGACTTAGGAAATATAAAAGTAGTTATTAAATAATATAGTATAATAAGGAGGTAAAAGAACTAACCCTAGGGTAGAAAAAAGCTATTATTTTATAAATAGCTAAGAGGCTTTGCTAAATAATTCTAAAAATAGCTATAACTTTAGATAATAAAGAATACTATAGTAGGTACTACCTACTAGGAGGTAGATATAGTAAATTAGTAATAGTAGTTACTATCTAACCTACTGAATAGCCTCGTGATATGCTTATTTAGAAGGGGGATAATAGGATAAAAAACGAAGTTATTATAAGGGTATAATATAAGAGAGCGCTCGCTAGATAAAGGGTAAATAGCTAGAGAATAAGTCTATTATTATAAGGATAACTATTCTCTTTTAAAAGAAAATAATAAGATCCCTTTAAATTAACCCTAGATAGAGGATATAAAGGAGGCTTAAAAGGAGAGGAACTATAAGGAATAAGACTATAAGCTTAGCTATTATATCTATAACTCTAAAAGCTCTATTATCCTTTAGTAAATATATAGTAAACTATTATTATATTAGATAATAGTAATAATAATAAAAGACCTAGGGCTTACCCTAGATAACTAAGAGAGATAATAATAGAGGGCTAACTTATAATACCTAACTTTATAATAGGGATTATTATAATTAGAAGGGGGATAATTATAAGGGACTAGATACTTAGGCTAGAGAAGCTAGAGATACCTTAGATAGTATAAGCTAAAAGGATAGAGAGGCCTATAGGTTTAGGGTATAGAACCCTTATAGCAAGGACTTAGTAAGTACTTACTAAAAGCTAGAAAAGAAGGATCTTAGAAGAAGTAAGCAAAAGGGTTATAGTAATACTAGACCTACCTTTTGGGTGCTTCTACTATTAGTTTGACTTAACCGTGGCCCTTAGCCCCTAAATACCTTTACACAGCCCCTTTATAAAAAGACTATAATAAATTTACCTAGTTCGTAGGTATAATTTAGGAAATACTATATAGGTATTTTAACTTATACCCTCTATTAGTTAAGGAAAATAATATAGGAACCCTATATATTCCTACTTAGAGCAAACCCTCTAAATATTATAAAGTTAGATATACGCTATACTAGGGCTAATTATATCGGAGCTAAATAGGCTACTAAGGCTCTTATAGCCTAGAAACGCCCTCGCTAAACCTTCTAGTAAGGTAAAAGCTACTATATGAGATAACTCCTTAACCTACCTTCTAGCAAGGTAAACGCTACTATATAAGAGATAACTCCTTAACTAAAGAGGTCTTTCCTAAAAGTTTCTTATAACTAGAAGTATAAGAAGCTCTATTATAAGCAGGGCCTTATACTTCTCCCTCTTCCTTATCCTTATGACTTATAATAAATCCTTAACTATATTAATACTAAACCTTATATATAAAAACGCTAAGCTTATATAAGGTATACCCTTTAATATAAAGAATATAAAAGAGCTTACTAGAGAGTGTAGTATTAATATAATTAATAAAACCTACTCTTATATCAATTACTCTATTATATATAGAGAGTATATTATTAATATAGCCCTTAAGAGGGCTCTTATTAATACCTTTAGAGGGGATATTTATAATTATATTATCGCTAAGTAAGTTATTATATACCTTATAGAGTAGCCCTTCTTTAAGTAGGTCCTCTATACTATTAAGGTAGAGGTAGCCTAGGCTTATTAGGGGAATATTAGTAAGTATAGCTTATACTAATTACTTTAATATAGAGAGAGCGTTACTAATAATAGTATAGCCACTAGTAGATAAAGCGATAATAGATAAAGCGATAATAGAGGTAGTATTTAATAGTAGCGCGGGTAATATATAAGAGGATAAGTTAATAGTTTTATAGTTTATTAAATAATTAAAAACTATATTATTATTAATATAAAGTTAAAGATCGTAAAGCTATTTAGTAGGGTATATATACGTATAACTATAATTAAGAGAAGTAGTTAATAACTTAAGAGGTTATTAGGGATTATATAACTAAAGGCTATATATTATTAGGAGGCGCGGAGTTAGAAGGGTTATTATACTTAAGTAGGTAAAATTACTATGTAGTGGCTAGAGGCCTAATTCAACTATATTAACCTTCGCTTATTCGCTATTCGTAGTATAAAAGTAAATTTAATATTATAGATTTATTTTACTAGCTTTAATTAATACTATATATAAAATTATACTATTAATTATTAAGTTATATAATATAAAGTATAAAATAACTTATATTAATATATAATTCTTTGAAATCTTTCTATATAGATCTTTATAAACTTATATTTAACTAGCTAATAAAATATTACCTGATTCAGTTAGATTTCTTACTGCTTTTATATATATTGTATACTCTACTATATATACTAAGGAGTTAATTGATAATTTAATATTTAGAGCTATAGCGCAATCTATAATAGAGATCATCAAAGCCGCTACGTTTTTTTAATAACCGAGTGCTACCTCAGAATAATAGGGGACGCAAAGTTCCCCAGGCTTACGTCACATGATTTAGTAACCTAATCCTCTTTCAGCCTATATTCCTCTGGAGCTGTCTATGCCTGTGACGGATAGGTTTGGATTAGCGAGTATCTGCTGTAGTCAACAAGCTGCAACTGTGCAAGAACTTCACATGCACAACCTAACCATGGCGGCACATATTAAGCAGGAACCGGATATCAAGCCCGACCCCGACGCTGTTACGGCCTCTCCTCTCGACGATGACGACTTGTACGAGGATGCTGGTGATCTCGAGTTTTTCGACCCGAACAGCGACCAAGGAGCATTTGGCCAGGCATACCTAGCCCGCGTTCCAAAGGATTTGTGGGACGCATGGGATAATTTGCCAGACGATGCCGAGATTGAGGTTGGAACGATGCGACAGTGGGATGTCGTAAAGCCCGATGGTACTGTTGAAGTAGGTGGCAGGCGCGACGCGACGAGACCGGCTACATCAGTTGGCTGACTTCCTTCAAACAGCACCGATTCAAGATGCTTCTCAATCCCAACAGATCCGAACACCAGCTCATGCCGAAGGAATACGACCTAGAGATGGGCAAGGAGCTGGCGCGGAGCACTTTCGTCTTCTCTGAGGAGGATCTTCCTGGCTTCAAGGCCAAGTCGAAAGCCCGGAGCGATGCAGCGAATGCGGGAATACCGGCGCGGTTTCTGCGTCCGAAGACCGAGAAGGTGGAAAAAAAGCCGTTTGAGAAGCGCGGCAAATGGCAGCCCTACTACCGCAAGGCGATTCCGAGTCAGTTCATGTCTTCCGACAGAAGATCTTGCGGAGGTCTAACGTTGGGCAGAGAAAACAAAAATTGCGGCAAGGATCCAATATGAGCTGGCGTGCAAGCCTGTCGATAATGCTGAGAGTCAGGCGATCTTGCAGCGCAAGCAGCTTGAGGCCCTCAAGCCCAAGCATACTCTCCAAATCATGGGACAACGTGCGGCGAACAATGTTATTCAACACGGCTCTGCTGCGGCTGTGGAGAAATTTGGTTCTTTCATTGTAAGTTGCGACTTGGCGGCCAACCCCTGCTCACGGCTAAGATCCTGTGTAGAAAACAACGGCACCTATGAAGGCCACAAAGCCAAAGAAGGCAGAGAACCGGGCGGCTCGTATGTCAGAAGAGCAGCTTCTGGATGGTCTCATGGAGGCCTTCAGGAAGTACGAATACTGGAAGATGTCCATCTTGAAGGCCAGATTCGATCAGCCAGAAGCTTTCTTGCGACAAACTTTGGAGAAGATTGCGGTACTCAACCGGTCTGGTATTCATGCCAACGAATGGTCGCTGCAGGAGCACATGAAGAGTATGGCTTCCGGTGCGACTAGCGAAACAGCGCCAGAAGAGGCAGCGGCCGAGGATGACGACGATGAGGTGGTTATGGAGGATGTCGTCTGAATGAGGATAGATTCTTACTTGGACATTGGTCTGTGTTCGTCTGGACATTGCATGGCGTTGGGAGTTACTTATTTATCTACTTTACTAAGGGAAGGGATTTCGATATCCGACTGAACAGTGGTTGAACGCGAAAGCTTGTTCCTGTAATGTCATTACTCAGAGTTCAACGATTGAGGCAGAAACATCTGCGATAAGGAATTGGCAGGTGAACATTGCGGAAGAGATGTTGTCGGAGTGCCAGCGAAGAGTACAGCCATCTTTGGATCGTCGTCGTCGTGGAGGTGGGGAAACGGACTCACCCGTGAACAATCCTCACCTCTACAAAACTTACGTCATGCTCAAGCCCGTAATTCGTCCAAAGTGCTCCAGCATCCAAAGCGCACTTACCTTTGCCCTCGCTCGTAACCTTGTTTCTCCAACGTTCCCCATTGCCTCAAAAATGTTGAATCTGGTCCTTGATTTCGACGGTACCATCACCACGAAGGACACGATTGGAACACTTGCAGAGACCGGTCTCAACTTCCAAAAACAACGCGGGCTCGATCTCTCTGCGGCATGGAAGCAGATACTTGAGGAATACAGCCGAGACCATGTTGAATACATCGCAGCCTACAAGCCACCGGCGGGCAGCCGGGTTACTTTACACGACGAGCTCGCTTACTTACGCAGCCTCAAGGAAGTCGAGCTGCGTTCAGTGCGCCGTGTTGAGGACTCTGGCATCTTTCGGGGAATCAGCAGAAAATATCTGGTTGAAGCCGGAAACGCCGCCCGAGAAGAGGGCAGGGTGACATTGAGGGATGGTTTCGCGGATCTTATGAACAAGGCCAAGCACAACGGGTGGCCTGTCTCAGTATTGTCTGTCAACTGGTCGAGGTCCTTCATTCAAGGCGTTCTATCTGCCTACAGCTTCGATGTCGTCGCCAATGACGTCGAGATGGATGGTTCGATTTCGGGACCAAGTGTGCTCGGTCTGCCCTCTCGAGACACCATCTTGATGACCTGTGAGGACAAGCTGCGGGCTCTGCGGGCCCTCACGGACCATCAGGGAGCCAACAGCGCCGAGGGCATGGTGTACTTTGGAGATTCAACCTCTGATTTGGAGTGTTTATTGGAGGGGCGAGGAGTCGTGGTATCTTCTGGCACAGAGTCTCCCCTGTTGAAGACCTTATCTAGGGTGGAATGTGTGGTACCTCGAGCTTTACATTACCGCGATTTGGGCAACATGGTTTGGGCTTCCACCTTCGATGAGGTCTTGCAAAGTGGGTTTTTGTGAGAGGGATCAGTTCATTGAGGCTCTAGCTTGAATTCTCGCCGTCAAAGCGCTGAATCACCCAGGTTAAGTTGTCATTGAGTCGTATCGTTCTTTGTTCTGGCAACATGGAACTCTGCGCTGCGAGTTCATTGTCTTTCGCAATCTTGCTCCAGAGCAAATCACTTCTGATTTGAAGGTGTTCGCGAATCTCGTAGTTTAATTGGAAACCACCTTTATGTTCTAGATCGTTTCCATGAGATGATAGGTAGTTGATATCTATATATCAACACCGCAGAAATCAGACATCGAATTCAAGTAAGCCATATTCACAGGTCACTCGACTAAGCAAGGCCTTAACGACAAATACGCCTCTTGATCACAAGAACGCCAGCCAGCCAACCATGTGTATCTATCGAACTACCTTGTACAGCTGCAAGGACGTCGACTACAAGCAGAAGATTACGGATTGTGAAGACCAACTGGACTTCCTTGCCGGCAAGCGTCAGCATTCCTGCTCCGACCGTCGTACACACTCCTTCCAATGTGTTCGAGTCGCATTCAAGTGCTCCAAGTGCCAGAAACTCGATGATCTCCGAGACCGTACGAATCAAATTCTTAAAGATTTACACCAGAAGCGCACTAGCCCCGGTGATGCAGATGACGATTTGTCTTCCACTGAAACCCCTCATCTTATCTCGTCTCAAATTTGTTCTTCGGATACTGCTCCCTCGGATGCGGGCGCTCCCAAGAATAAGGATGGCCCTTGAAGTGTTGATTCATCGGTGAGTCTGGACCCTACGCCCCGGTTGATTATGGAAGCTGCAGGTATGAACGATTTGCAAGTCCATCAGTAATACGTGGATTGATTTGTTGCGAAGACTGAAATTACATTATGAGAGTATTAATTTGAAACTTTTGTTTTTTTGGATTCACATCGCAAACTTAATTAATTATATGACAAAACAACTCCACCATCATGTCCACCAACGTCTCTTCGGGGTCTCAACATCTTCTGGGGTTATGTTGTTCTCCTTCATCACGCTCAAAAAGACACTTTCCAAAGTTGCTCCTCCAACAGAATAACAATCGATCCCCAGAGAATCCTTGGCCTTTTCCAGCTGATCAATCAGGTGAATGACCGGGATCACTCTGAGACTTCCAGTCGCCACTTCGGCGTCATCAGTCTCACCCCGAGGTGCGTGGGCGCCGGGCAGAGTGAACCGGATCTGACCGCCAATCGCCTCCCTCTCTATGGAAGCACATGGAATAGAGGTTTTGACCCACTCTATGAAGTCGTTCAACTCCTCCACTGTAGACGTCGGCGCGGACTTCAGGAGGACTTGAACAAAGTAGCCGTTGCTGTACTTTTGTCTCAGGGCTTTGGTTGTACCAACAGCCAGGAGTTTCTGCGACATGACAGCGGCCCTACTGGCGACAGTATCTGCTTCCTCCATGCTGTGCGTCTGCGGCTTTGATTAGAATATTACATTCTCAACTATGAACAACGAGGAACTTACGGTTAGCAGAAAAGAGCGATTCGGTGAGATCTCTTGGATTATCTTCCAGAATGCTCTTTTGGCGACGGCATCCATGGCGGAGGTTGGCTCGTCCAGTACAATAACCGGCGGTGCACCTGCTAAGTGTAAGCCAACGACGCAGATCACAAATCGGCAACGAATCTCACCCATCAGCGCAATCGCCAAACTCAACTTCCGTTTGTTACCACCTGAAAGTGCAGATGCTTGTCTGGTAGCGTATGGTGTCAATCCTAGTCTCTCCATGATCAAATCGACGTTGCGTTGGATATCTTCAACACCCTTGATTCTCGCAAAGAAAATTAGATGCTCTTTCGTGCTCATCATTTCAAGGGAATCATGTTGTGGGCAGACTCCGAGGTGCGACCTCGCAGTGACACTTCTGTTGTCCTCGCCGAAGAGGTAGCCGTTTCCAGAGTCAGGTCTCAAATCTCCCCTTATCAGGTTGACCAGCGTCGACTTCCCTGCGCCATTTGGTCCCAGAAGCGCCAGAACCTCACCGGGAGCGATGCCGAGGGATACATTGCTCACAGCGACGTTGCGTCCGAAGGACTTTGTGATGTCGACGAGTCGGAGGGGATCCTCTGCTGTATCCTCAACTCGGATCCTCTCTGACTTCACCTCTTGACTCGTGGATCCCAGGGCCTTTTCCGAGTCTGGATCGGAGGTGTTACTTTTGGCCGAAGTAAGCTTGGGAAGGTCATGTTCCTTCTCGAGCCAAATGAGGATGCCAAGAAGCGCCGCGACCTGAATGACGAGGTAAAGAATTGGGCCGCCATATCCATATATGGACCAAGGTGAAATGAGATTTCCTGTTCCGCAGCTAACCTCGTTGGCGTTGATAGCATACGCGCATGCTCGGAAGACGTTGCCGATCGGGAATATGAGATTCAGCGTAAACGTTGTTGCTGTTATCATCGAGTCTACCTTGGCGGCGTCAACGGTCATGCTTGGTACCTAGATGACAAACACCTAGTTAACACAGAACACAGACAATCTAAAAGGAGAGGGGCACGAACGAAGAAGGCAAGAGTCACAAAGCAGAACATGAAGAAGTTCGCCGCGACTGTAGCACTGAACGCAGTTGGGCCGCTTCTGAAGAAGACGGACATGAGGTAGCTGAACAGAAGGGATGCCATGCCATAAAGGCCAATGATGGGGAGCATAGCCCAGGGAGAACCGAGCCAGTTGGGCAGCTGAATAGCGAGCGTTACAGTGAGTGCGATAGAAATCACCGCGACGAACATGAAGTCGAAGAGGGCGTATGCAACCCACAAAGGGGCTCTTCGGACTCCGTTGGCGTATCCAATCGCGCGAACACGACGTTTCTTCTCGATCGATGGGTACAATACGAAGGCGGCGGGATATATGGCTTGTACCAAGCAGAAAAAGAAGACATAGACCATGCCAATATTCTCTCCGCGCTGATGAAGGCTTTAGGTTGACTGGTTCGCCAATTGTAGCGGAGCGAGACTTACAGGTAGGATTTGTGCAAATTCTCCCAAGGACGTAGAGATGGTCATATCAGCGCCGAGACGAAACTGGGTGTAAATGTTGAACAGCTGCAAGCCAGCGCTAATTCCCAGTCCCGCCTCACTGGCGATTGTTGGTGCTGTCGCGTTGTTCATAAAGAGACCGCCTGGCGAAAGCAAAGAACTGTTTTCGCGAATATGTCCCATGAATTCGTCAAGGGTGTCAACAGGACGTATCCATTCGTTGTAGTAAGACATGCTAAAGGAGTTTGCGAACGGGACACCATTAGACATCAGATTATACAAAGTCTCGTTTGTCCCGGGAGGACCGCCCAAGAGCAGGCCAGGACCAGCTTTTGGTGGCTGATGTGAAGTGTCCGGATAGTAGTAGACGCCGAAAGGCCAAGCAACTCCGAGCGTTGGCGGCAAATTGAGACACATCGGAGTTTCGTAGCCTTTCATGAATGACGACAATGCTGGGGTGATGGCGATCGGGAGAATGAGGACATAGAGGTATGGCCACCAGAAACACTTGAGTATCACAAGTCTCTTCCAAAACAGGGCCTTGACTTGTGTCCAAAAGGATGCCAACGTACCAGGAGTCAGGTCCAATTCCGCAGCGGGAGGGGCTGTAATGTCACAGTCCTTGACATTGAGGGCAGCATCGCCGGCAACTCGGAGGAAGACATCTTCAACAAGTGGACCAGAAAGCGAGACATCAGTTTGTCCGCCGGCGGCAAGCTTGGTCGCGAGTCGAGCGGCCGAGGAAGCATTCGGTGTTGTGTAAACTGCCAAAAGTTAGCACTGAATTGCAGACGGCATCAAAGCTATGGATTGAAGGTTGCTGACTTATTTGGTCTTGGTGAACTGTATGGGGGTAGGGTTCTTGAGCAGTGGCTTCCGAATGTGGTACTGAGACCTTATAGCCACCACCATGAACTCGCTTGAGTGTCGTTGTTTGACCGTGACATTTGACCTGTCCCCCTGACAAAATGACGATATGATCAGCAAGAACCTCAACTTCATCGAGGAAGTGAGTTGTAAAGATGATGCTTCGACGGGTTCGCTGCTGGAGCAATATGTCCCAGATAACTCGTCTCGAGAGCGGATCCTGCAAGGATATAACGTTAGAGTGCTCCTGTTGGCGGGGAATAAAGGAACGCTTACCAAGCCCGAAGTACACTCGTCGACGAGGCAGATTGAAGGATCTCCGACGAACATACAAGCTAATTGAAGCTTCCTCATCTGGCCGCCACTGAGAGTCTTCACTCTGCTCATCGTTTTTTGGGACAGGTCGCAAGCAGCTAGCAAGGCGTCGAGTTTCTCCTTGCTCTGTCTGCCACCCTTGATATTGTTCCAGACATACATATGTTCATCGACCGTCAACTCCGACCAGAATATATTCTGTTGAGGGCAGATACCTGGAAGTTTGTCTTTTAGATCTTCCTAACACGAGGACCATACTGATCGACAGGACACGTACCGACTTGTGATGGAAGGGCGTTGATATGGATTGCGCCGTCGGTGATAGGCAAAAGACCAGCCATCATCTGCAACGTTGTTGTCTTTCCAGAACCATTAGGGCCTACTAGACAGAGGAGCTGGCCCTTTTGGCCTTGCAATTGCACGTCATCCACGGCAGTGAAAGATTCCAGGGTCTTCTTGCCCTTCAGTAGCTTCGTCAACCAGAGCGGCTCAAATGTCTTCTTGAGCCCCCGGACGTCCACTAAGACTGAGCCCCCAGCCACATGCGCCGGAGAAAATGATCGGCGCTTGAAATTGATACCGTGCAGAGTTGACTCAACAGCTATGGCCAGAGGCGGGTAGACAATGGTCGTAATAGACATCAATGCGAGAAGCGTAACGGCATTCAATGTGACTGAAGTCCCTCCAAACGGCTCTGGGAGCTCACTCAAGACGGCGGGCTTGAGTGAGAATTCCCAGTAGCACATGAATTGGATGAAGTAGTACTGGCTAGCACTGGGAAATATGAGAGAAAGAAAGCCTACACCTACCCCGGAGGGATGGTGGTTCGCGTAGAACATGGAGACCACAGATAATGCAAGAGAGCCCAATCCTACGTATATGGGTGCTGTACGAGCCCTCCGAAAAAGCGAGCCTGCAAAGACAGCAAAACTATTCATGGCAAGGCCCAGTAAGATGTACGAGAGGATCGGAATAGCCGCGTTGCTGGTTGGCCAAAGGAAGTGCCAGTGCAACGTGCCGAAGATGATCCAGCATGGGAGGTAGATGACGTTGAACACAGCGAGATAGGAGATGACCCGAGTTGTTGCGTTCCCGCCCATCGCGTCGATAAGCTGCGACATACCGAAGTCGCGTTCTTTCGAAACCAACTCCGTGAGGTGGGAGACCTGGGAGAAGAAGCAGAGGAAGAAGGCAAAGCCGTACCACCTGGCGACGCCGTTCACGATAGTGAGCTGAAGTATCTCGTCGACCTCTTCTTGTGTATTGTCCGTGAACAAGAAGACACGAGGCGTCAATGTGGAGTTGGCGATGGCATTGTCGACTGCGACCTGCATGGGCATGTAGAAGGACTCGAGGTTTCCATCGTGCTTAAGGACGTTGTAGGGGATGGGTTTTCTGCCCGGGTCTGCTCGGATGGTGTATTTCCACCCATGTACCTTTTTCTTTGTCCCATCCGAAGATTGACTCAATTTCCCTAGTAAATCCTCCACTTCTTCCGGGGTCATGTCTGCCCAGTCTTTGCCTGCACCAGTCGAGTCTCCTCCATCGGAGCCTCCATCGAGGGTCGTGGTCTGTGGTGAGTCTGTGAAGATAATGGCGCCGTGGCAGTCGCTGATGCCTCGAATATCGGCGAGGCACTCTGTCAGGAGGTCCTGCTCATCCCCGATGATCTTCACAGTTTCCGGCCTCAAGGGCTTCGTGATGGTAGTGATGACGTCGTCAACATCCTTTCCTAGCTTTGAACTCCTGACAATGTACAAAGGCTTGTCGATGATGGTCTCGGCGAGGCTAGGAATAGGTGCCGGCGATCCGACACCGTTGGTATCTGAGAGTCGAGTGAAGTAAGGTATGTTGAGTAGAAGTGTTATAAGAGTGATCGGGATGATGTAAGACTTAAGCAGAAAGGCGACTGGGTGTCTGACAACAGCAACAAGGAACGTCTTGTAAATCAGAGCTTGAAGTTGCCCCGATGAGGGTAGAAACAGGGGCGCCATTTTGTCGTTTGCTGTTCACAGATTCAAGAGAAAGAAGAGAAGACTCAGACTCCGACCATGACTGATGGACTTTTGTTTAGGAGGAAAAGGTCTTCAAGGTCTCATTATGGTTCAGAAAGACGTGCATGCCAACTCAACGCGGACACCTTTGCGGTTGACTACAACCATGGAAGTGCGAAGACTACCCAGGGGCTCGGTTAACCGTCGCCATGGCCAAGTGTTGCGCGCCCATCCATGCGCCAACGGAAGAGTAAGAACTTTTGCCTAAAAATGGTAGAAAGCTTTTTACCTGGACACCATGCTTCCAAAGAGGAGTTGTGAAGGTTGCCCTTAACCGTTCGGGCAACATCAAGTGGGCGGGCGCCTGTTCACCTATAGAACCAGAAGGAGTGGCAGACGCAAGTAAGGGAAAGGGGATTAAACCCACACACGGTCTGTCGATGGTCCCTTTGAACCACCCGAGAACTTCTTTCGCCAGAGGATGGAGCCCGTCCCTGTACCCGACCCGGTCGTATCACAGCGGAAGACATTTTGCTGCCAAACATCCCCAACAAACTCCACAACTTTTAAGCCACAAGTCGCAAGAGGTGCTAAAGACGTTAGACGCCAAAGTAATTGCGTTTCTCCAAAGCTATGGGCCAACTACGGCTCGGTTGATTAAAACTATCCAGGTGACATGAAGTGGTGTCTTCAACGTGATCCATGGGGCGAAGCACAAGACTTAGCCAGTAATTTGAATGGCGAGCGCCTCATCGACAGGACTCTGTGGGTTGCCGCCACTTGACCAAAGGTGCATCGCGCCCACCAGGTTGAGATGGCAAGATCCACGAGCACTCGTAGCGGAGGTGTATAACGAGGCCTGGAATTTGACAGCTGACTTGGTCGCCTACTGGAGGAAGGGAAAAGATATGCACTTCTGTATGGCGTCTCGCAGCAAACTATGTGCCGAGCAGAACATGGAGCAGCGGCTTCATCGGCCCTATTGGCGTTCATTGGGATCGGAATTATGGTTGTCAAGATGTGAGGATGGAGCAGCGATGAAGGGAGACAGACATCGGCCGGGTAACAAATTGGAAGAGACAAGACAGACACGGCCGGGCCAAGTGTCAGGTTGCTTCGGACGGCTTCACGAAGCCGATTTGCGGCTTAGAAGCGCGATGCAACGCATAGCAACGCCCTACAGCGCGTCGACGGCATAAAGCAGGAACATTGCTAGACGTGCGAAAATGGACGCAGCCGAAACCCAAGACTGACCACGACGAGAGTGGCGAGCATGACAAGGATGGCTACGGACAGGTCTGCCAGTGCTCTAGCAGGGTCTGAAAGGGGTCCTCGAAGGGTTCTCAGAATTTCGGGTTTATTGGCTCATGTTGGGCTGAAATTCGCCCGAAGGAAATGTACCGCAAACGGCGTGTTGATTTCGCTCCCACATTCTGCATTGCTATCCACTGTGACGATCGATTCCTCCGGACAGAGGCGCAGCAGCCGAAGTGTGAGGCTGTATCGGAAGGCGGAGAGGGTGTCGAGAATAGCCGGATAGGGTGAAGTGGTGATCCCAGTGTCAATTTAAGGTGTATATACATCAGGAGTGAAGGATGCGGATGCAGAAGCCGTTGCAGATGAATCCTGCAGTAGCTCGTGGGTGCGGTAAGGCAAGGTAGAGAAGAGTCGAGGCGGCTTACTGCGTAATGGGTGACACGTGTTAGAATGTGCTTGGAGCCGGGAAGACCGTGCATCGATATGATCATGTACATTGATGCAGTTGGTGCAGCAGAAGACGAGGTGGTATGTTCAGGAGAAGGGCGCGGGCCTCGTTAGTGCCAGGTTCCATTTCTCAGTGGTAACACAAAAGAAACAAGAGTTAAAGGGGTTCCCTAATAAAGGGGTTGCATAGCTAGAGGAGGGTATCAAATCATACGGTATAGGGTACAAAGTAACTAAAAATTGATATATAACTATCCTAAAAACTCTATATATAGATCTAGGCGGAATTTATACCTAAAACTAGTTAATATAGATATCGCCCGATTTAGCTAGATTTCGCACTACTTTTATATATACATTACGCCCCTACTATATATACCTGGAGGGTTAATTTAATATACCTCTTTAGTTTTAATATAATATAATATAACTAGCTAACTTCTCTAATTAATACTAAATCGCTTAAATCTAGTATATTTAAAGTTATTTAATATTTTATTTAATTAGCTTAAATACTCTTATACACCTATATATATAAGCGCTTAATATTATTTATAGTAATTCCTTATATTACTTTTTTTATTCTTAAGTCTATTAAATAGTAAGTAATTTAGGAGGTTAGCTCTAATCCCCTTAATAAGAATACTTATAAGGGTATACTTAAGGGTATTTATAATATTATAAGGATTATTCCTTTATTATTATCCTCTATTATTATCCTTATATTATTATAAGATTATTTAAGTAATAGCTAAATAGCTTAAGATATTATTAGCTCTTTTCTTTATTCTTTATTCCCTTATATTATAAGCTTCTTTACTTAAAGCTTTATAGTAATAAAGAGGTCTTAGGAGAGTTAAATTACTAGAGAGGAGAGGCTTCTAAAGAGTTAAATATCTTCTTTTTTTTATAATTAATAGCTAGGTTAATCCATTATTATAGTATTATAAGGGGGACCTTAATTATTAATATATAGGTATTATAATATTCTCTATTTATTCCTACCTCTTATAAGGTATTTTAATAGGGTATTCTTATTAATAATAAGGTATTATTACTACTACCTTTTAAAAGCTTTACTAGCTTGGAGGAGGGGTTATTATATATTATAAGAAAGTAAAGAGGACAAAAGTTATTTATATTTAGAGGGTTTCATTAGCTATATAATCTCTTACTTCTTATATTAATAATAATTTAATATAATATTTAATTATTTGGTATAGTTTCCTTACAAAAACTCTAATGTTATTAACTAGATAAGTAGGCGAATTATACCTTAAATATAGGGTATTTCTCCTAAGCTATAGCTTCAGAGATATATATCATTTATTAGATAAATTACTACCATTTATTTAAATACTATTTAATTAGAGTTATTATATTAATAAGAGAAGGTATAAGGTTATAGTTATGATAATATTTAATAAGTTAATTTAATAGTAATTAGTATTAATAAGGCGCCCTTTTAGTTATAAGTATTAGATTTACCCTACCCTAGTTCTAGCGCTACTAATAGCCTCTTATTACTCCTCCCTCTTTTAGGTCTCTATAATTAGATATAACTCATTCAGAAGACCTAATTATATAATAAACCTCTTATAAGATTATTATAAGAGGGCTTAGTAAGTCTATTTACTATTAGTTTTACTATAGGGGTATAAATAACCTTAATATATCCCTTATTAACCTCCTATTAAAGCTAGTAGTTATAAATATTAATATAGTAGAGTCTTATTTATAGCTAAACTATCTCCTTTATAATAAGGCTTACTATATATAGGTTATTATACTAGATTATAACCTTTAGTGTAGTATTAATAGTTATACCTATAGATATAAGAGGTTTATTATTTAAGAGAGAGACTTATAAGGCTATAATTGGCTAGCTTATAAATAATCCCTTTTTTACTACTTATAAAAAGACTAGAAGCTCTACTTCTATAGTTAATATTATAACTATACTCTACTTATTTATTCTCTATAAGATTATCCCGCTAAATAACTTTATAATAAATAATTATAAGCTCTTTCTATCAAGGGTATTATTAATAAAACTTATATCTAATACTACTTTAAGGCCTTTAGTTAATCCCTTAGGGACTCTATATTCTAGGTATAGTCCCTTTATATATATAAGGTATTATATAATACGGTCTATTACTATATAGTAATAGGGCCCGGGGTTTTAGTTAAATTAAACGAGTTTATAAATAATAAATAAGCTATTAGGTCTAGTTATTACTATAGCATATAAGACGGACCCTACTTTCTATTAATACCTTATAATTTTACCCTTTATTACTTCTCTATTATAAGGTAGGAGTTTATCTTATATTATTAGGGTCTTATAATCTCTTATAGGCTTATTATTAAGGAGATTTAATACTTTCTTAGAGAAGGATACTTATAATAGCTATAGCTTATAGTTAGTTTAGTATTATATAACTTTAATCCCTAGAAACTACTAAATATCCTTACCTCCTTAAGGTAATATTATAATTAAAGTTTATAAATTAGTAATCTAGCTCTTAACTCTTTAGATAGGGGGTATATAAATATATCAATATTAATATAGAAGAAGAATAGGATCTTATTATTATATTAGTAATAGTTTTTACTAGCTACGCGCTTAAACCTATATACTATAAGACCTATTTCTAAGTATTATTATTATAATAGTAGTAATTAGTAAAGTCTATAGAGGGTCTTAAGTAGTTTTAGAATATAGCTATTCTTATAATACCCTAGCGCTATCTCTATATAGACTTCCTTATTAAGATTAGTATAAATAAAGGTATTAACTATATTATACTATAAGAGGTTTATATTAAATCGATTTATAATTATAATTAGGGTCCTAAAGGATATCTCTACTAGGGTTATAATATATATATCCCTTAGATTATAAAGCTATTAATCTCCTCTTATAATAAGTCTTACTTTAACCTTAACTAGCTTTCTATACTTATTTAGTTTATAGTTATATACCTAGTAATAACCAAGGACTTTGTACCCTTATATTATTATACTAAGTATTATAATTTATGATTTAGACTACTTATAGCTATTTAGATATAATATTTAGCTTCTTGAAACTTATCCCCTTATAAGTAACTAGCTAATTAGCTATAAGATAAGAGTAATAATATTAAATGCCTCTAATAGGTTCTTAATAGAAACCTCTTTAACTTATTTATAATAGAATTATTTATTACTTTTAAACTAAGTAGAGGGCCCCTAGCTTTATAGCTTAATACCTAGCTATACTCCTTATTAGTACTAGGTTAGTTAAATTATAAGTAAGTATAGAGGTTATCTTATTACTAAGCTTTACTTAGCTTTATACTAGCTAGGAATTTTACTTTATAGGAGGCCCTTAAGGTTATTTTAAACTTCTTAGATTTAGTAATACCAGCTCTATACCCCTTTACCTTAAGATTCTCTATTACTAGGAAAAATAATGAGAGAGGAGATTAAGGTAGAGTAAAAAGCTAGAACTTAGCTTAGAAGTATTTAAACTTATTTTAATTTAGCTAGGGCTTAGTAAGTATATTAACCTTATTTATATCTATTTATTTAATTAATAGTAACTACTTAGCTTCTCTATTATCCTTAGCGTTATCTAAGCGTAGTACCTATTAGGGCCTTATTAACTTGATAATAATATTACAATAATCCCTAATATCTTCCTAGTTTATCTCTTATAAGTTATCCTTCTACTTATTAATATTACTATTAAGTTTTAGAATTTATTAAATTAAATATCTTATATAGTAATAACTTCTTATTTAGCCAGGTATGGTATTCAATATAAGTTAGAGGAAGTATAGCCTATAAAATATTTAATCTAAGCCCTAGGAATAAAGCGCTAGAGTTAGTTCTTATATACCTAGGCTTAACTAGTTATTATAAAAGCTTTATAGCTATACTAGTAAAGGTAAGAGACATCTAATATAATAATATTACTCTTTATAGGTTTATATAGGAGCTTATATAGTATCTTCTAGCCCCTTAACTATAATAAAGTATAGTTATAGGTATATATTATTAATATATAGATCTCTAGCTATAAGTATAGTAAGAGGTTTAATAATATATAAAGATATCTAGCCTTTGCTTCTATAATTATAGTAATCCTCTCTTCTCTACTATTTTAAGCCTAGGTATTTAGTATAAATAGCTTAATTTAAATACCAAGTATTTATATAAGATTCTTAAGTTCTAGGTATTTAGGGATCTTATTATTATATTTAAATACCTTAATTATTATACTAAGTTCCCTCTTAAGAGAGTTAATAAACTAGGTAAATACCCTTACTAAGGTTCTTATTAATTAATCCTTAAGATAGTAATCCTAGGTATAACCTAATAGTTTATTTATAAGTAATAATAGAATTATAGAGCCTCTATACTCTTATTTAAATAAGTAAAAGTCTAGCGCTATTTATCTCTGTAGTATTAATATAGTAATACCCTCTCTTAACGTTTAATAGACTTAATATATTATCTTGCCTAGCTTATAAGTATTATAATCTATCGTTATAATAGGTATCCCGCCTTTTACCCTCGCTCTATATATTACTAACTCTAATTAATATATAGTAGCCTCTCTAGTATAGCTAAGTTATAAGTACTACTTATTATAACTCCCTTTTTAAAGCTTTCTTCTTATTAATATAATATATATCTTATATTATAGAGGAGTTAGTATAAAATTATTATTAAACGCTACTTAGGTCTTCTTTAATATATACTTAAGAATATATTAATTATAAATATCTAGGACCTTTACTATATAGGTCCTATTATACTATTAGAGGTATTACTAATCTAATCTATTATCCTAGTATATCCCCTTCTTCTTTAAGTATCTATAGGATATAAGATTACTTATTATTTATTATAAGCTACGCCCGGGTTAAGCCTACCTAGGCTTCTACCTAGGTTTACCGCCTTAAGGGGCTCCCTGGGGCCTACCTAGGGCGTACCTAGAGCTTACCTAGTAATTCCCTATAGACTAGCGAAATCTCTATTAGAGAGGAAAGCTTCCCTTTTTCCTCTTTAGCTTAAATAAATAGTATTATAATAACCTCTTATTAAATAAACTTAGGTCTAACCCCTTATATATTTAAGCTTATCATTATAATAGTAATAATAGGTTGAGCGCTACTCCTTATTAAGTAATAAGATAGTTAATAATAATATAGCTAAAACTTAAGATAAACTATTATAAGCTAATTCAATAGTAATACTAGAATCCCTCTAGTAATAATTATAAAGGGTTCAATAGGGGAATAGCTAATATAAAGCTATATAAAACCCTATAAATACTACTAATAAGGTATTAGTAATACCTAGTCTTGTATATTAGAAGCTATTACCCCTATCTCTAGAGTTTTTAAATAAGTAGAAGGAATATACCTCTCAGATATGATGAATAAGGTATAAGATCGCTATTAATAAGGTAGTCTACCTTCCAGATATAGAGGTTTAGTATCTTATTAACTCCTATTTAGATACTACTCTCTAATAAGTAGTCTCTATTTTTTATAAAGCTAGAGGTAATAATAGATAATATAATCTAGAGAATTTTATAACTTACTTTAATTAAACCTATAAGGACTCTAATATGTAGTCCTAAGCTATAATTTAATTATAAACCCTCTAGTAGAAAGAAAATAAATCCCTAGCGAATTTTTTACTAAGGGTTAAGTAAATACTAGCTAATATAAGTAATATAACCTAGCTAAGCTAAATCTAGATCTTACTCCTAGAAGCCTCCCTTATCTCTAAGCTAAGGGATTAACTGATTATTATTAACTTATTAGCTAATTATAATATCTAGCTCTTAATGGTTTAGAATATTATATAGAAAGTAGAGCGCTAAAAAGCCCCTAGTAACTACTTAGTTACTTACTAGAGACTTGTTACTAAGAACCTAGAAGGGGATATTTAGATAACTAGAGCTATATATATCTCTTAAGTTAAGAAGGTAAGATATTATAACTTCTAATACTCTAAGTTCTCCTTAAGTATTTCCCTAGTATAATACTAATAGCTATAAAAAGGTATAAGGGATTCCTATACTTATTATAATTATAGAGTTAGAGAGTATATTACTTAATACTACCTTGATAAGGAGAACTAACTACTTAGAGTTATAAAAATAAAGACTTCAAAAGAAGAACTTATATATTATAAGGTTAAAAATAATACTAATTAATAACTAACTCCTTAGAAGAAAATAAGAAGTTAGAAAACAACTAACTCTTGAGTAAAATTAAGCCTTAGAGCTTATTAAGGAGGAGATATTAAGTTAGGAGGAATATAAATAGGAATAACTAATTAATAATAAGCTTCTTATTATTTAAGTTAGAGTTAATAGAGGATTTATAGCTTATATCCTAATAAATACTAAGAGTAAAATTTATATAATAATTAACTTTTTCCTAACTAAATACTTTTACTTTTTATATATTAAGAGAAAATACTAACTTATAAAAGGATATGTACTTAGTAAACTATTACTAGGTAACGATCTAGGTATAGTAGTATTTAACCTAGAGGTAAGTAGCTATACCTGATATATTTTTATATGTATAGTTAATAGCTTAGACCTCAATATTCTCTTAGGGCGTCTCTAAATAGAATAGAACTAGGTTATTTATAACGCTATAGCTTACTAAGTATATTATAAGAGGGGTTATATTAGGTTATACTTAAAGGGCTGAGAGGAAATACCCCTTATAAAAGAAATAAGAGCTATATAACTGCTCCTCTGAGCTTCTCTGAGTTCTGAAGTCCCTTCATACCTCTGAGCATTCACATAGAGAGCCATGAGAGTGGCTAGGGTAGAGGACAGGTGCCTTACCACTAGCTAACTGCTCCTCTGAGCTTCTCTGAGTATAGTCCCTTAATATCTGGGTGTAGAGCTATGAGAGTGGCTAGGGTAGAGGATAACGTGCCCTACCACTAGCTAACTGCTCCTCTGAGCTACCTAGCTATTTAAGGAAGAGTTATGCAGCTAGACCTAGGGATGCTGAATTCTAGACCTATAGGAACTATAAACTAAGAAGGCTTATAGGAAGCAACTAGGTAGGCACTAGGTACCCTCTGGATAACTATAGAGTAGCCTAGTCTAAGGATAGACTAGTTTAGAGAGGGGGGATCCTATTACAAGCCTGGATGAGATCGTAGGGGAAAGGACTTACTAGACTTACTAGACTACCCTATAGGGGTCTGTAGAAGGAGGATACCGGGTAGCACCTCGGATAATAAGCTACGCTAGAAGTCTATAGAAGGGGAATACTAGTAGCACCCCGGGTAACGGGCTATCCTAGGGAAGTCCGTAGGTAGGGGGCACTAGGTAGCTCCCTATATAAGTCCTCTAATCCTCACGCACCCTCATATAGTAGACTAGAGGGTTAGAGAAGAATGAACGTTACGACTTTGCACCTATCTATACTGACTCTTTCAAGGTTCCTTAATATACCCTTATTCTCTATAATTTATTAATACTTAGTAAGATAATAGGGTAAGTATTAAGAGAGTATTATAAAGGTATTAATATAAGCTATTAGCTTAGCTAATATTAAGAAAGCCTTAAACCTAAAGATAAAAGAGAATAAGTAATACTATTTACTAAGCTAGGTATTAAGGGAGCTCTCTAACCAATTTAACTCTAATAAGGCTTACTTATTACCCCCTAAGTAACCTAGAGTAAATTACTAAATTAACTTTATACTAGGACTAGATAAAAGGGAACTACTATTTCCTTAAAGCTCCCTCTATGATATATTAAGAGAAAAGCAATTAGTATTAAAAAAGACCTTATAATACCTCCTAGATAAGGGGTTTATTAAGGCTAGTAGCTTACTAGCTAGAGTATTAATACTATTTATAGAAAAACTAGGTAAAGAGATTTGCTTTTATATTAATTATAAAGCCCTGAATATAATTACTAAGAAAGATTATTACCCTCCCTTATTAATCTTTAAAATACTATAATACGTAGGTATAGCTAAGTAATATACTAGGTTAGATATAATAATAGCCTTTTATAAATTAAGAGTAATAAAGGGGTATTAAGAGAGAACTATATTCTATATTTAATATAAATTATTTAAATAAGTAATTTACTTATTTAGCTTAACTAGTACCCCTACTAGCTTCTAGTAATATATTAATAATACCTTATAAGTCTTCCGTAATAATTTTATTATTACTTATATAGATAATATATTACTCTACTCTAATAAAATAAAAGAAGATTATAAGAGGAAGGTTTAGGAGGTTCTCTAGAGGTTAGTAAATATAGGGCTAAACCTTAACTTTATAAAGTATAAGTTCTTAATGAAGAGGGTTAAATATATAAGGTTTAATATAACTATAGGAGAGGGCCTCTCTTATATCTCTAAGAAACTCTAAGTAATTACTAAATAGCTACCCCCTACCTCCCTAAAAGGTATCTAGAGTTTCTTAAGGTTTATAGACTATTATAATATATTTATACTAGAGTACAGGAATATTATTAAACTACTTATATTACTTATTAGAAAGAATATAATATTCTAATAGAGGGATAACTAAGAGTAAGCCTTCTCTTAGCTTAAGAGGCTCTTTAGTATTTAGCTAATATTCTACTAATTTAATCTAGAAAATAAGACTATTATTAAAACTAATTATTTATAATTTATACTAAGAGGAGTACTCTCCTAAATTAACTTAGAAAGTACCTAGCGCTTTATAATATTATACTTATAAAAGCTCTTACTTATAAAATATAACTACTCTATTTATAATAAAGAGCTCCTAGTAATCCTTTCTTATTTATATATATATAGAGAGTAGAGCTATATAATATAACCTCTTTTAAAATACTAATTAACTACTAAGGGTTTAAATATTTTATAAAGAAGTAGCGCCTTATAGAGTACTAGAGCTAGTAAGTAAAGAAACTATTCTAATATAACTTTACTATTAAATACTACTCTAATAGGGAAGTAGTAACCCCTAATACCCTCTCTTAGAGAGAATAAGATATATTTTAAAGGTAAGATAATAAGTAGAAATAGGAGAGAGTCTTATAGCTAATACTAAACTACGCCTACCCCTATAGAACCCCTATAGCTAGCCCCCTAGGAAGGAGAAATTAAAAGAGTTGTATTAATATCCTAGAAACTATAATCTTTAATAATAACCCTAAATTATAAGCATTATAGCTAGAGATTATAAAGAACGATATAATATATAAAGCTATATATTATATAATTACTTACTAGCTTTAGAGCTTCCTACTAGATAAAAGAGCTAAGATTTAAATTAGTAAGTATAATATTAATAATTAAGAGAGGCTAATATTTAGAGGGAGGCTATAAGTACCTAATAGAGAGGATAATAATAACTTACTAATGTCACAAACGGGTATGGTGCAGAGTGAGAGAGTCAGTATAGATAGGTGCAAAGTCGGAACATTCATTCTTCTCTAGCCCTCTAGTCTACTGTATGAGGGTGCGTGAGGGCTAGAGGACTTATCTAGGGAGCCACCTAGTACCCCCTATCTACTGACTTCCCTAGGATAGCCTATTACCCGAGGCGCTACCCGGTATTCCCCTTCTATAGACTCCCAGGATAGCCCGTTATCCGAGGCGCCACCCGGTGTCCCCCTTCTACGGACTCCTATAGGGTAGTCCGATAAGTCCTTTTCCCTACGATCTCATCCTGGCTCGTGACAACTAGGGGAGCTTTATATAAAGATTATCTAATTAAGCTATAACTCAAGTATAACTACCTAATTAGGCTATAATAGCACGCTAGAAATAATAAGCTAGTAGTTCTATTAGCTAGGATAATTATAAATAATACAGAGGTTTATAAGGAATTATAATATTTCTAGAGAGATATATATCTAGAGATAAGCTAAGAGGGGGTTCCTAAAGCCTTTACTAGTACTTACCTAGTTAAACTTATACCTCTTAATAGATTTTATTATAAGCTTATTACTTATAAAGGATAATACTAGCTAATACTTATAGGTTATAATAAATAGGCTAAGTAAGTTAGTAATACTAGAGGAGATAGGTATTATAGAAGTACAAGCTTATACTTGTTAGTTCCTTACTTATTACTTCTAGTTCTATAAGTTCTTATATAATACTATTAGTAATTATAAGTCTAACTAGGTAAGCTACTTCTAGGCTACATTCTACTATCTTATTAATATAAAGAGATTATTAAGTATTATATATTACTTATAGATTAATAGTAATACTAAAAGGTAGAACTAGGAGATATAAGCTATTCTATAGGTATTTATAACTTAGGTATAGAATAACTAGGGATAGCTCCTACTTACTACTTAGCTAGCGCTCTAAAATAAAGTTAGGAATATTACTAGGCTCTTACTATTCTTCCTAGAGTATAGATATTATATTAAATCTATACTAGGTATAAATAATATATTATAAGAGATCCCCTCTAGAGATATAGTAGTTAATCCCTTAGTAACTAAGCTATAAGAGGTAGTAGACTTTATCTAAGTAAGTATTATAATAGCTTAGTAATATAGCGAGGAGAATATAAATTAATATAAGATACCTTTAGAGGAGTACTAAGTAAGTAATAATATTTAGCTCTTAATAGCTAGTTATAAGAGCCCCAGGCCTAATAAGAAGCTATTATAATAAGAGTCCTAAGCCTATATATTATAAAGCTAGATATACCTAGTGATACCTACCTAAGGTTCTATATTAACCTCCTCTAGAGGGTACTAGAGGGCCCCCTATTTATTCAAATAAGAATAGATCCCTAGCTATTATTAATTATAGCTAATAATAATAAGTTCGAGTAGTATATAGAGGAGGTATATATAACGCGATAGAAAGTAGTTAGATAAGAGTAGAAGCGCGAGGTCCTAGTTGAGTAAGAGGGGCATATAGAGCTTACCTAGGAGCCTATAGAGGCTATAATAGAGATTACTATAATAAATAGGAATAAGGCCCTATATAGGCTAGTTATAGATAATAATAATAACGTAGTATATACCTAGGGGGGGATTAGCTAGGAGGGGGGATAGTATTATAAGCTATACCTAAGCTAAGCCTACTTAGGCTTTTACCTAGGTTTATTACCTTAAGAGGCTACCTAGGGCCTACCTAGGGCCTACATAGTAGTTCCCTATAGACTAGTAAAATCTCTACTAGAGAGGAAAACTTCCCTTTTTCCTCTTAAGCTTAAATAAATCGTAATATAGTAACCTCTTATTAAATAAACTTAGCTCTCACCCCTCGTATTATTATACTATAGTATATAGCGTTATTAAGGTAGAGGGTAACTTAATACCCTCCTAGTCTAACTATATTTATAACTATTAGAATAGGCTCGGAATTACGCTATAGCCCCTTTATAAAAAGACTATAATTAATTCACCTAGTTCTTAGGTATAATTTAGGAAATACTATATAGTTATTTTAACCTATACCCTCTACTAGTTAAGAAAAGTAATATAAGAACCCTATATATTCCTACTTAGAAGCAAACCCTAACATAAAGTTAAGTATATACTATACGAGGGCTAATTATATTAGAGCTAAACGGGCTACTAAGGCTCTTATAGTAATGCCCTCGCTAAACATTCTAGTAAGGTAAAAACTATTATATAAAATAACTCCTTAACTTAAAAAGTTAACCTTCTAGCAAGGTACTATAAAAGCTACTATATAAGATAACTCCTTAACTTACCTTCTAGTAAAGTACTATAACCGCTATTATATAAGAGATAACTCCTTAACTAAAGAGGTCTTTCCTAATAGGTTCTTATAGCTAGAAGCATAAGAAACTCTACTACGAGTAGGGCTTTATATCTCTCCCTCTTCCTTATCCCTATAACCTATAATAAATCCTTAAAGATATTAGTACTAGACCTTATATATAAAAGCGGTAAGCTTACGCGAGGCATACCTTTTAATATTAATGATATATAAGAAATTACTAGAGAGTTTAGTATTAATATAATTAATAAAACCTACTCCTTTATAATTACTCTATTATATAGAGAGCATATTATTAACATAGCTCTTAAGAGGGCTCTTATTATTTACCCCTGGAGGGGATACTTATAATTATATTATAGCTAAGTAAGTAGACTTAGTAATAGAAGCTAAGTAGGTTATTATATACCTTATAGAGTAGCCCTTCTTTAAGTAGATCCTCTATACTATTAGGGCAGAGGCAGCCTAGGCCTATTAGGGCTTAAACGTTAGTAAGTATAGCTTATACCGACTAATAGAGAGAGCGTTACTAATAATAGTATAGTAGCGGACGAAGCGGTAATAGAGGTAGTATTAGTAGCATAGGTAGTAGGCGAGAGGATAAGTCGATATTTTATAGTTTAAATAATTAAAAACCACGTTATTATTAATATAAAGTTCAAGATCGTGAGGCTATAGGTATATATAAGTATAGCTATAGTTAGGAGAGGTAGTTAGTAATTATAATCATATAACTAAGTATAAAGGTATCGAGGGGCTAAGAGCCACGGTCAGGTCAAACTAATAGCAGAAGCACCCAAAAGGTAGGATCGGTATTATTACGCTACTTTTGCTTGCTTCTTCTAAGATCCTTTATTTCTAGCTTTTAGTAAGTATTTACTAGGTCTTTGCTATAAGGGTTCTATACCCTAGACCTATAGGCCTCTCTATCCCTTTAGCTTATACTAGCTAAGGTATCTCTAGCTTCTCTAGTCTAGGTATTTAGTCCCTTATAATTATCCCCCTTCTAATTATAGTAGTCCCTACTATAAGATCGGGTATTGCGGGTTAGCCCTCTATTATTATCCTTCTTAGCTATCCGGGGTAGGTCCCGGTCTTTTACTTATTGCTGCTATTATCTAGCATAGTAACTATTTACTAAATATTTACTAAAAGATAGTAGGGCCCTTGGAGTTATAGATATAATAGCTAAGCCTATAGTCCTATTCCTTATAGTTCCTCTCCTTTTAGGCCTTTTTATGCTCTCTATCCGGGCTATTCTAAAGGGATCTTATTATTTCCTTTCGAAAGAGGGTAGTTATCCTTATAATAACTTCGTTTTATTCTCCTGCTATTCGCCCTTTATCTAGCAAGTACTTTCTTATACTATACCCTTATAATAACTTCGTTTTTTATCCTATTATCCCCCTTCTAAATAGGCGCATTAGAAGGCTATTAAGTAGGTTAGATAGCGACTATTGCTACTAATTTACTATATCTGCCTCCTAGTAAGTAGCACCTGGTATAGTAAGTAATTGCTATTCTTTGCTATCCAAAGTCGTATCTACCTTTGTAATAGTTTAGCAAGGCCTCTTTAGCTATCTATAAAATAATAGCTTTTTCCTGCCCTAGGGTTAGTTCTTTTCCCTCCTTATTATACTATATTATTTAATAACTACTTTTATATTATCTAAGCGCTTTATTAAGCCTTTATAGACCCTTCGCAAGATCCTTCCTATCTTTTAATACTTCTTTAACT
>JAOQIF010000584.1:0-55452 GCA_026260285.1 Colletotrichum sansevieriae | reverse complement strand
TAATAGTAATAATAGTAATAATAGTAATAATAATAATAATAATAATAATAATAATAATAATAATAATAATAATAATAATAATAATAATAATAATAATAATAATAGTACTCTTAGTATTAATATTAGTATTATTATTAGTATTATTCTAATTTCTAAATTCCTATCTTAAGGGATATCTTTTTTTATAATACCTTTATAATAAAACGTTCTCTTATTTAGCTTAATACATTCAATATACGCTAAATAAAGTATATACTATTATATATACTATTATAGTATTAGGCATATATAGAGCTAAATTAAGTGTATTATAATACAAAAAATACAAATACAAATACATGTGTTTTGAAACTTTTTCTAATACATTACAAATACGTATTTGTATTTGTATTTTGTATTTGTATTGTATTTTGTATTTTTTGGACATACTCTGCCACGGGCTAGTATCTCTAATATCGCCTAGTAATAAAACTAATTGCCCTAGTAAATATAGTAAAGGTATAAATAACACAGAGCAGGGTATTTGCTATTATCTAGGACTTACTATTAAGATACTAGAATTAAGGAATATTAACTAGACTGCTTTATCTTAGATATAAGTATCTAGAGATCTAGCGCTACGCCCTAAGCCCGGATAACTGTTCGCTTTTTAACTTATTAAGAGTAGTACAACGCGTTAATAGTCCTAGGCTTCCTAGTAACTAAGTTATAGCTAAGCCTAAGTTAGAGATTAATATAGTTCTAGAGGTTAATAGTTATAATAATAACCTCGTCTAGCTTTATCTTAGTGATTACTAAGAATTGTACCGTTTTATATAGGCCTAAAGGCTAAGAAGAGGTATTATAGAGTAGGTGCCTCTTAAAGCAACCCTTGCTTATAATATCGATAAATATAGTTTTAAATTAGCTAGTATACTAGTCTTGATCTACTGCTACTCTTATAGCTTCGTTACCTTAATAAACCGGGCACTAGCGTCTTGCACTATCTTCTTAAGATTAAGCGTAGCCATCTTTTATATTATACACATATATAACTTAGCTTCTACATAATAATAGACTAGAAGCGTGAGGGTAGCGAAATTTATGGACCAGCTAGATACACGCTTCTTATCCGGACTAAAATACCACTAGATCGTTACTTATAACTACTCGTAGCTAGAAGCTGAAGTATTACTAGCAGTCTCGCTGTAATAGCCTATAAAGCACTAGTAAGAAGAGATAGATATATACAATAGAGACGCTTATAACGTTAGGTTTGATTAGCGACTCCTGAGACCGCAGAAGGGGCGTTAGCGTTATATCTAAGGCTAAAGGAATGGAATGTAAAATATATAATAAAAAGAAACTAATTACTAGGACAAGGAACTCGACTTCTATATCCTTGTTGTACTTATCCCTGAAAATATGAGAAGGTTAATATGGTTCACGGTTTTACACGTGATAGAAGAGGTCCATGTCCTATGCGCAGGTAACAATAATCGAAGCAGCCCCCCCCCCCCCCACCCCCTTACGGCAGCCTGCAGGGACGACTAGCTCAAATCAAAAACTTCCATATGTATGCACCACACCGTAGAATAATTAAGCGAGGGTACGTACTACTACCTTTCTATACTACTCTAAAAAATTAGAAAACTACTAATTAGGGCGCTATATCCCCACCTATAAATATCCTTCTTACTAGGGCCCCCTAGTCTAAAACATCTTCCTTTTTTTCCTCTAGGAATCACCCTATATACAAGTATATACCCCCTATTATAAAAGCATTTTTTTATTTGATTTCCTATGATTATTAATATATAGATACTAATATATTTTATATAGTAATATATATAACTTCTTATAATAGCTCCCATCCTCTCAGTCCTAAGCGCGATCGATAGGAAGGAGCTCCCTCCGTTTGCTCTAGCTGAGATGCTGAATAACCCCGCTTATAACTATATAAGTCTAGCTATAACTAAGTAGTTACTAGAGAGTATATATACTGCTATTTATTTATATATATATATAGATTTACTAATATGCATTCTAGACTTCAAGTATATTACTTCGCCTAAGACTAAGTAGTTAGTTACTAATATACCTAATGGTATATATCTCTATATAATCTAGTATAATACTTAGGGTTCCTATACTAATATCTATATAAGCTTAGCGTCTCGTTTATCCTAGAGATTGCTCGCATACTAACACCCCCTTCCTAATCTTTAATATTACCTAGAACTAAGTTAGTAATAGTATCTTTACCTTTATATATAGAGATATTATAGAGGGAAATGAGGCGTGCGTTTCCTGCTATAAGGGTAATAGTCCTTATAAGGGTTATATTACATTTATAGAGCATAGCTGCTGTGCGAATTATTATTATGCTTTAAATAGCAAGAACTACTCTATGAAAACTTGGTATAAGTCCTATATACTCCTATATAGCTATAATTAAGATTATACTAATATCTATAGATATAAATAGTGCTAATACCCCCTAGATAACTCCTATTAAGGCTAGAACTAAGTATTTAGCCCTATCCAAGCCTAATAGTGCCTATAGGTAGTTGCGCTAGACCTAGGAGGAGTTTGAGGCTAATATTAACCTCAAACTAAGCAATAAAGAGATTTTATGCGAGATTATGGAGATATTTAGCGCTAAAAACTTCTATTTAACTACTAAGCTCTTCCTCATCCTTGCGAATAAGTATATTCGCCTTAGTATAAAAGTATCCGCTCCTATATATAAGGGTTTATTACTAACTATTACTATAGAGGAGGAGGGCAAGATCAAGCCTAAGTGATTAGTTCTATATATCTATATATAAGCATATATAAAGGCATTTAGGTGGTTTTTAGTTTGCGCAGCGTTAGATAGGGTTAGCCTGAGTCATATACTTCTAGATATAGCTTTATAGGTAGGGTCTAAACCCTACGAGCCTGCATATAGCTACATGCCCTAGTACTAGACTAGGTAGCTATCTACATAGCCTCATATTCTTATATATTATAATATAGGATTATATAAATCCTTTTAGTCTTATTTATAAATATATATCTCTATATATAGTAGCTTAAAATGCCCCGAAAGCGAATTGATTTAGATCAATTCTAGTTAGAAGTATTTGAAAAGTTATAAGATAACTAGCTATATAATAAAATCATTATATATCTAACCTTAAAATATTATATCTAACTCTTTAAAGTAACTTTTAAATAGCAACTTTAAAAATAGAACTTTTGCTGCGTATCCTATACGATTCTTACTCTAGAGTTACTTACCCGGGTTTTAGCACTCTTCTTTTAATAATATCTTTCAGATTTAAATATTCTTTATACCCTTTAAAGTGAAGGGTTTTTAATAAGTGCTACTAGCCCTATAAACCTATATTAGAAGAATAGCATATATTAACGCTAAAACATAGAACAACTTATAGCTATAATAGCTCGTGCAATTATATTCTTCTAATTATTTACTCGGGAAGCACGTATAGCGCGAGGGTATAGATAGGAATATCTCCATCTTATTAGCTGCGATATACTCTATAAAGCATATTATGAAGTCTTTCTAGATAATATTACTACTTTTTTATAAGAGATGCGATATAGATAGAAAGGTTAGATAACGCCCAGCCTAAATTTTATTTAGTTACTTAATATATATAACAAATTACTTCTATACGGCTTTGAGATCTATATAGGTCTTAATACCTACTCTCGATTTATTATATGGTTTTATATTAGGATCTTAGCATATATATCTCGCAATATGATAGCTTAATATCTTGAGGTTATTTCACAGCTTAGCTATATGCCTTTAATTATTCGTTCTAATCGCAGCATTGAGACTGTAATTATAGCTAGAACCTATTAGTCTTTATTATCTTTACGCAAGAAGATATGAAATAGTGAAGAAGTTCCTATTGAATTTCGAGATTGCTATATCTTTGGGAAAAGTATTCATAATGTTAAGATTAAGAGCTAGTAGGAACGCTTATATTAAGTATTATCTACCTTTTAGCGCGTATATATATTTATTACTTATACTTCTAAAGATTATATTAATATTTTCTAGAAGTACCTTAGTTTATTATAAGGGTATAGCTTATTTCACTTAGAATTAATTGCTAATCGCATTATAATATTATTTGTCTTTATGCTACTTATCCGCTAAGACTTTGCCGACTTCGTACACATATGGAATTCCTACTGCATTTGCAAACAATATAGTTATTCTCACGTACTTAATAGCTAACTATAGTATCTATTCTATTAACTAGATCTCTAAATAGCATAAGACTACTCTTAACTAATTAACCCTAAGCGCTTGCAGATTATTTAAGAAGCTTTAGGCTATAACTAAATTAATTTGGATACTTATTTATATCTAAGTATAGTTATACTTTACTAGGATATCCCACGTATAGCACCTGATCTTCCTAATAGTGGGTATCTAAGGGATAATAGAATAAAGTTTCCCTAACTTAAGTAGTATGTCTTTTTATAAGAGAAGTTATAATAATATTACATCTATAAAAGCTTACCTAAGCTTATACTACTTAATATACTGAGTAGTAGGATATAATAGCTTAAGGAGAATTTACTATTAAAAGGTATTGATATTAATAATCTAGTATTAGAAGAGATAGAGAGTAAACCTGATAAAAGAGATTAAAGTGAAAAGAGAAGTTTGAGATATTATATCTCTATATAAAAGGGACTTTTTTGATTTCTAGTCTTACCTTCTATACTATTCTACTTATTTCCTTATATACTACTATCCTCTTATTTAGAAATATCTTTATTTTAATCCCTCTTTACTTTAATTATTTCCTCTAAGTGAGGTTTAACCTAAGTATTATCTTATTAATTAGAACGAGTAAAGTCTGAGAAGAATTATTAATAGAATATTTCCTTTATAGCTACTTATAAAGATATTCTAGTAAGTACCTTTACTAAAAGCTTCTAAGTAGTACCTATTTAGGATTAAGTAGAGATAGTTAATTATTACTTAACTTAAATAACTAGCTTAACCTTATTCTAAGGCTTAGACTAAGTTATTTGCTTTAGTTATTCCTTATTTTCTTATATAGATTTATCTACTAGCTTGGTCTCTTATTGCTTTGCTTTAGGTATTATTATAGTAGATGCTTTAACTTGCCTATAAACTTAAATATTTTTAGATAAAACTTAATTAAGTATTAGTAGGTTAATAGAATTAAAGCGAGTAAGTAATAAAGACCAAATATTCTTCTCAATAGGTATTATAGTATTATGCAAGAATTCGCTAAGGGATATAGCTACATATGCTTTATCGAGGTAGTGGGTAATATATATAGGGTTTTTATTATTAATAGGAATTGCTTTTTATATTCAATCGAGGTATCACTTATCTATAATAAACCGCCTAAGGACTACTCGGATTATCTCCTCATATAACTAGTATTTTATCGCTAGGATAAAAGATAGCCTAGTTATAAAGCATTTAAGGAGGGGAACGTGGGTATATATTAAGACTTTGAACCAGTACTTATTAACTTCATAATATATGACTATATATAATAATAGAAGGATATTAATCATTAGGGAGGGTGCTAGTGCCTTCTTTATAGCCTGAATACTAGCTTTACGTTTATTGTTCCTAGTAATAATATACTTATTAAAAGTTATAGCAATCTAAATAGATATAGGGTTCGAAGGGGTTAAGAGGGCGGGAGGTTTTAGAGTTAGCTTTAATAGAATATAAGTAGGAGGGATTTTATTAGTCTAAGAAGGTTAGGAACTAGAAAGAAAGGATTAGTACTTAATAACTTATATTTATAAGGTTAATTATATCTACGATTATAATTAATATTAGGTTTATACTATATATCAAATAGAAAGTTACTAGCTGAAGTCAGGCTTTAAGGTAGCACGAGCTGCTACTTAGGCACTCAATCTCCCCCATAATGAGTAGTACTATATAAATAGAAATGTCTTAAAGATAGAGTAGTTTATTAGGATTTTAAGTTATATACGTTAGATAAAGTATGCAATTTAGTAAAAAAGTTAGATTAATTAAGTATAGGTGCGATCTTATTTATATATATATAATTATAATATAATATTTAGTTAAGTACTGAAGAGAGAGTGAGTATAGTGACCTAAAACGGTTAGAAATTGATTTGAGTGTAAGGGACTGGATACCCAGACCGGAGAAGCTGGAGACGCTTCGGCTACTATAGGCCGAGGGGATAGAGAGGCCTATAGGTCTAGGGTATAGAACCCTTATAGCGAAGACTTAGCGAATACTCGCTAAAGGCTAGAAATAAGGGATCTTAGAAGAAGCAAGCAAAAGTAGTATAATAATATAGATCCTATCTTTTAGGTGCTTCTGCTATTAGTTTGACCTAACCGTGGCTCTTAGCCCCTCGATACCTTTATAATTCTTTTGCTTCTACCCTGCTTTAGGAAGGTTAGTAATAATAATAGTACTATATACCTAAGCGACGCCTACTAATTAGGCTAAAAAACCTACGCCTAATATTCGCTAAGAGCGGAGCGAAATAGCCTGCGCGAACCCTTATAAGGAAGCTAACCCTAGCGAGCGATCAGAGGATAATACGAGCTAACGAGGGGAGGTAAGAAGCTATGCTTTAAGCGAGGCTAGGGGCCCCGAAGAGAACGGGCTACTTACGCTAAATACTCGCTACGTGGATGCCGAGCGTATATAGGAGAATAGGGTATATAAGACCCCTTCTTATAAACTAGACGGGCTAACGGGCTAGATGTCTACAGCTATAGCTAATAGGCTAGCCTAAGCTAGAGGGCTAGATAAAGCAACTAGCTAAGTGCTAATGCGATAGATTATAACTATAATAGCTAACTAATAGGAGCTAATTGCTGCTATATTAAGCAACCGAGCTCCTGCTAAGCGATTGCCTAAGGTTTATAAAAAACCTCCGAATTATAATATAGCGCGCCTTACTAGTAAATCTACTAGCATAATAAGGGAAGATTAGCTCGTTATAGTTAAAGAGGCTTATAAGCACTACCCTAGCTACTCTAATAGCTAGTATATCTAGTAGGCTTTGAGTGCAATAGAGCACACCTTATAAATAGAATAGTAGAATTATTAGTAAATGCTTATAGATAAGTCGGGGAACTAGATAGACCCCAAATAGGAAGACTTTAGAATCTTCATAAGAGGGTAGTATATCGCGCCCGAGCTCTAAGAATAGAACTACTATAATACTCTAAGACAGTGCTACTAGAAAGACGATAAGAAACTAATTATATACTAGGCTCGATAGGAGTCTATTAACTAAGTACTTAGCGAGCTGAGCACTAGTAATATAAAGACGCACGCCTTCTTTTAGGGCCTTATTAGGACCCTGAAGGATAAACTCTTTAAGCAGGATATTAACTATACTAATATATATACTATCGCCCTATATATATAGAGATTATAGGAGATTATAGAAGGGAGATGCAGGGGAATATCCACTAGCCGTTCTAAGTTATATAAGCAGCTATACTCAGGCTCTCTAGACCGCCCTTATAAGAGCAGCTTGCAACCCCCTAGGTTAATAGACTTAAGAGATCGCTACCTAGAGACCCTATCCCGGAATAACCGCTTAGCAGATACTCGCATAACGCCTGGCGCTAGTAGTATATCTACTAACTCCTAGGGACCCTAATGCTATAACTATAAGAAGTATAGCTATATCTCCCCTAACTATACCGAGCCCTGTGCATAGCTAACGGGCAGTAATCGGAACCTAAACCTAAGGCGGGGCGGGATAAGCGTAATTATAATACCTAGCGTAACTAATACTAAAGACTTAGGAAACGAGTAGGCATAGATATAACCCCGAGGGGTATTACGCTAGAAATCACCTCAGTTCTAGTAGGATAGACTATTAAGGGATAGGCGTTAGCGCTCCGAGCGTCTAGCGAAGTTAAACTAGAGGTTGATATAGATACCTGCGTAGTAGTAGACGTTATATAAGAAGACCTCGTTAAGAGGCTCTAACTAAAGGAAGCTACTAGTATTATAGCCCCTGAATTAGTAGATTTCTAGGGAAGGCTTATGCCTATAGGTAAGGTCTACTAGCTTATATTCTTCCTTATAGATAGTCGGGGTTACCTATAGAAGATTTACTAGGCTTTTATTATAAGCCCTCGCCCCGAAGGAGCAGGAGATATCCTTCTATCTAACGACTTAATAGGATAGGAAGGTATCTATATAGATATCTATATATATACCTAGTTATACGAACCCCTCTCGCTCGCTAAGCTAGAAGCAATCGTCTAAGAGATCGTAGAGAATAGCTAATAAGCCTATATTATATACCTAATAGGTGCTATAGGCCCTGATAAGAAGGATATAGAATCCTTAGGCGAATACTCGCAGATAATAAGCAGGAGAAGAAGATTCCTAGGGAACTTGAAGACTTTACTAACGTTTTTAATAAGGAGAATGCGAAGAAAGTTCCGAGGCTAAAGGGAGTAGTATACTATATCGAACTAAAACCTAGTAAGGAACCTCTATATAGACCGATATACCCTATATTAGCAGAGCAGTTGCGAACGCTCGCTAAGTATATCCGGGATATAGAGGCGGTAGGCTATATATGCTACTTAACTAGCTCTACGGGAGTACTAGTGTTATTCGTGCTTAAGAAGGATAGAAGCCTATAACTATGCATAGACTATAGGGGATTAAACGAAATCATAGTAAAGAACTATTATCCTCTGCTACTAATTAGCGAGCTTCTAGATAGGCTCGCTAGAGCGAAGTTTATTTCGAAGATCGACTTGAGCGAGGTATACTACTAAATTGCAATTAATAAGGCAAATAGGTAGAAAATAGCGTTCAGAACGCGATATAGTTACTTCAAGTATACCGTAATGCTATTTAGGCTTACGAATACCCTAGCAACTTTTCAGGTATATATTCACTAAATACTCGCTAACCTTCTAGATACCTGCTATATTATATACCTAGATAATATTCTAATCTACTTAGATATAAGGGAATAGTATACCAAGGACCTCTATACTATCCTACGCTGCCTAAGGGCTACCGAACTATTTGCGAAACTAAAGAAGTGCAACTTCTACTAGATAGAAGTGGATTTCCTAGGGTTCTATATTACCTAAGATAGCATTAGAATAGACCCGGATAGAGTCTAAGCGGTTGCTGAATAGCTAGTGCCTAAGTCTTTTAGAGATATCTAAGTATTCCTTAGTTTCTATAACTTTTACTATAAGTTTATTATAAGATATTCTTATATTATAGCCCCTATAACTAATATGCTTAAGGGAAGCTAGAACGGCATGAAGTCGGGAGCCTTCGCCTAGACGAGGGAGATATAGACCGCATTTGAGATACTTCGGAGAGCATTCGCTGAAGCCCTAATATTAAGATACTATAACCTAATATTAGAAACTAGGGTTAAGACTAATATATCTACTTAAGTAGCATCTAGCGTGCTTTTGCAGAAGTATAGCACGGTTTAGCACCTAGTAGCCTTCTAGTTAAGGAAGCTCTTAGATATCGAGAGGCGCTAGGCTACGGGGCAATAGGAACTCCTTGCTATCGTAGAAAGTTTAGATTACTAGGCGTAGTACCTATAAGGACTCCCCGAGAAATTCGTAGTGCTTATAGACCATATAGCGCTAAAAGGAGTGCTTACTATACCCGCGCAGGATATTTGCAGAAGACTTATGCAATAGGTCTACTACTTATTAGCGTTCGACTTTGAAATCTAGCATAGGTCGGGGGTTACTAACCTAGCAGATAGACTATTGCAACGCCCTAACTATATAGTAGAAGATACTAAGGTGGATAATATACTTCCCACCCTTAGAAAGAAACTTAGGCTTATTAGCTAGCTTTCAGCGAATATTCGCTAGCGTATTGCTAAGCTTAAAGGAACTATAGCAGTCGCGAGAACTTATACCCGAGCTATCTAGCGAAGCATATAAGAACCTTGCTAGAGGGCTAGCTCTAAGGTTAAGGGATCCTCACCCTTAAGTCAGCACTACCCTATAATAGGTACTAATAAGCTACTACGTATAAGTATATATATTAGCGCTATTACCCGCACGAAAGCATATGCAGGTGCCACGCCGACTGCTCCACGAGAGAATAGCGATAGGCTAGAGGACTTAGGGGGAGCTGGGGTTACTATACTAGAATAGTATATCCCACGTGCTATAATAAGGGAGCTTATTTAAGATAAAACAGCTTATATGCTATAACTAGGCGTAGATCTCGAATAGACGGTTAGAGGACTACAGGCTAAAGACCCCTTCTATAGAGATATCGCAGCTAAGGTTCGCTAGGACGCCGGGGAATACTAAGGATACCGAGTTAATAAGAACAACGTCCTTTGGTTCAGAAGAAGACTTATTATCCTAGAAGAGGGATCCCTCTGCTATAAAATCCTAAAAAACTACTATAATACGCCTAGATCAGGGTATATAAGAGTAAATAAGATAGCTAAGCTTATCCTATGAAAGTTTTATTAGCTGCATTTAATAGAGGACGTATAGTAATACGTTGCTAAGTGCCTATGCTGCCAAGGGGCGCGCGTACTATAGCATAAGCTATACGGGCTATTGCAAATACTAGAACTACTAGTATACCTATTCTAATAGATTTCCTTAGACTTCTTAACTAGCTTACTAGAAAGTTGCTAAGATAACGGAGTTACTTATAACGCGATCCTAGTAATTATATATTAGATAACTAAAGTAGCACGGTTCTTAGCGATAACTAAGCAACTAGATACTACGGGTTTAGCGAGGATCCTATACTAAGAGATCGAGTGCTGATACAGCACGCCAGAGGTTATTATTAGTAACTAAGATAAACTAATCACTAGCTAGTTCTAGCGAGACTAGACTAAGGCCTGAGATATAGAAGGGCATATCTCTACTACATAGTATCTATAGATAGATAGCTAGACCGAAAGAACGTACTAGACCCTAACTGCATATCTTATAAAGTTTAGCGAAGGGTTGCGCAACTAATAGGCAACGCAACTAGTTGAGGCTGAATTTTCATATAATAATAGCAAATATGCTACTATTAGCATATCCCCATTTGAGGCCCTTATGGGATACTACCCTCGAATAGTTAACTACTACTTGCTGAACGTGGAGATTAGGACTTAAGGGGTTAATAAAAGGCTTAAGAAGCTAATAGAAGTTTGCTAAAGAATAGCTAAGACCTAGTAATATATAACTAAGATATAAGCTAAGAATACGAACGCTAGAAGAAAAGCGTAATTATACTATATTAGAGACGTCGTAGGACTTTTAATAAAGAACTTCCGTTTTGTAAAGGGTTAGCAAAAGCTCGCCCTAAGATTTATTCCTATGCTAGTTATAGAAGTTATAGGCCCTAATGCCTATAGAGTGTAACTCCTAGAGAAGTATAATAGAGCGTATAATATCTTCTCTATTGCTCTGCTTAAGCTATAGTATAGCTAAAAGCTCGCTAAGGGGTAGCTCCCGGACCTTAAAGAAGACCCTGAGGAATAGGAAGTCGAGGATATTATATTATAGAGGGAAGCACTAATAGGCCCCCTATATTTAGTTAAGTAGAAAGGCTAGCTAGTAGAGTATAACACCTAGGAGCCTGAAGAATACTTAGCAAACGCTTTGCAAATCCTAGCTGGATTTAAGAAATAGTAGCATAAGTTATATTATAAGTGGGATAACGAGTAGTATAGATTAATAAGAAAAGTTAATTAACTATAAGACGGCTAAAACGCTAAAGAGAAGACCCCCCCTATAAAGAATAATGCAACCCTGTGGGTATCTAACCTTATATTACTATAGAAGTCTACCGCACCCTCGCTGAAGTTCCGCTAGTACTACTACTCCTTATTATTATTATTACCCTCGTTGTTATTATTATTATTATCGCTCTCCTCCTCAGAGCTCTCGCTAGTAGTACTACTATTACTACCCTAACTATTACTCTCTATAGCTTTATTAGAATCGCTATCCTCTATAGCGGAGGACTCGTCCTCCTCGCTATTATAAACCTAGTACTACTAAGCTGCTGCTAAGGCGTTACTAACCTTCTTCTAAGAATTTAGTCGAGGCGCGGGATTACTACTAATAACTTTAAAAATAGCAACGGGAGCTTAGTAGTGAGTATTATAAAGCATATAGGAACCTTAAACCTTCGAAGGCTCCTATAAAGGAAGCGTAGATATATGGGTATCGCTCTTTAAAAGCTATATTATTAGGATATTAGCAAGCTTATTAAGAAAGGTAGCCTACTTGAAGATATAGGTCTTATTACGTAAGTAAGTAGGGAGAGCATTATCGAGCTATATTATAATCTCCTTAACTAGAACCTTATCCTTAGCCTAGCGAGCTACCTGCGAATATATATTAGACCGATAAAAGGGCGAGATTAACTATAAGGTGAAACCTACCTCGAGCGAAACCTATAGATATGCTTAGGTATGCGAAGCTATACTCTCCTCGATGCCTATAGCGAGGAGCTAGTTCTTATAGTTCTTAGAACTAGGCTTAAGACTAGCAGGGTTTACTAACTAGTTATAGAGGTATTAGAGGAGCTCCTGCCCCTGCTCTATAGCTATAAAGATATAGAAGATCTCGCGCTATTAATACTAGCTAGTAGTAATCGCGCGGATACGACGCTTAACCTAGTTCTAATAGAAACGAGTAGTACTGATAAGATAAGTAGGAATCTAGAAATAGGAAAAGTTAGCCTATACTTCTACTAAACGGTTGCTAAACTCACCCTATAGCACTTAATACCGCGAACCCAGTATAACTCGCATATATAATCACTATTGCAGCAATAGGCGCAGACGACCTAGGCATTCTTAGGGAGCTATAGGGCGTAACTAACGCAGGGTTTGCTACTACCCGCCTAATCACGCTAATAGTTACTACTGCTAAGTTCAGCCTCGGTAGGGCTATACTCAGCGAGGAGTCGGCTAATAAGGCTCTTAGTACTTATGATATTTAAGGAAGTATTAAAAGATAGGGAGGTTCTACAAAGTCTCGATAAAGGGCTTAGATAATATAAAAGTAGTTATTAAATAATATAGTATAATAAGGAGGGAAAAGAACTAACCCTAGGGCGGGAAAAAGCCGTTATTTTATAGATAGCTAAAGAGACCTCGCTAAACTATTGCGAAGGTAGATGCAACTTTAGATAGCAAAGAATAGTAGTTACTTACTATAATAAGTACTACCTACTAGGAGATAGATATAGTGAATTAGTAATGATAGTTGCTATCCGACCTATTTAATAGCCTCGTAACGCACCCGATTAGAAGGGGGATAATAGGATAAAAAACGAAGTTATTATAAGGGCATAGTATAAGAAGGTGCTCGCTAGACAAAGAGCGAATAACGGGAGAACTAAAACGAAGCTACTATTAGGATAACTACCCTCTTTCGAAAGGAAATAATAGGATAAAAAACGAAGTTATTATAAGGGTATAGTATAAGAAGGTGCTCGCTAGATAAAGAGCGAATAACAGGAGAACTAAAACGAAGCTACTATTAGGATAACTACCCTCTTTTAAAAGGAAATAATAGGATAAAAAAACGAAGTCTTTATAAGGGCATAGCATAAGAAAGTACTCGCTAAATAAAGGGCGAAGATAACGGGAGAACAAAAACGAGGCTATAAGGATAACCGCCCTCGTTTAAAAGGAAACGATAGGATCCCTTTAGAACAGCCCGGATAGAGAGCATAAAAGGGCCTAAAAGGAGAGGAACTATAAGGAACGGGACTATAGGCCTAGCTATTATATCTATAACTCCAAGGGCTCTACCGTCTTTCAGCGGATATTCGCTAAATAGATACCGCGCCGGATAATAATAGTAATAAGTAAAGGACCGGGGCCCACCCCGGACGGCTAAGAGGGATAATAATAGAGGGCTGACCTATAACACCCGATCTTATAATAAGGACTACTATAATTAGAAGGGGGATAATTATAAGGGACTAGATACCTAGACCGGAGAAGCTAGAGATGCTTCAGCTACTATAGGCCGAGGGGATAGAGAGGCCTATAGGTCTAGGGTATAGAACCCTCATAGCGAAGACTTAGCGAATACTCGCTAAAGGCTAGAAATAAGGGATCTTAGAAGAAGTAAGCAAAAGTAGCGTAATAATACGGACCCTATCTTTTGGGTGCTTCTGCTATTAGTTTGACCTAACCGTGGCTCTTAGCCCCTCGATACCTTTACATTGAGCTAGTCGTCCCTGCAGGCTGCCGTACCACCCCCCCGATAGCAAGCGAACATATGCTTAGCTAAGAGAGCAGCTTCAGGACGCAGAGGTGCTACTAGATAGTAGAGAATCGGTTCACACCTTGAGTAGGAAGAGAGGGTCTGCACGGGCAAGTAAGGCTTTGCTAATAAAAGCTCCTCGCTATGCTACCGCCTTAACTAGCCTATTATTTAGCAAAATCACGTTCCTTAGAAAGTCACTAATAGTTTTAGTAATAAAAGCTTGAAACCTATGCGTCCCTAGCGAAGTATGGGTCGGATTTTAACTAGGTATCTATTATCCATAAGTAGTTATACTACTAAGTAGAAAAAAACTTACTTTAGCTATAATTCAACTATATTAATCTTAGTCCTAGTAACTCGAAAGATTATAGTCTTGCGTGTTAGGCCCTTGAAAGTACTATTAATATCTCTTAACTATTATACCTTCACTAGCCTGCTTTACCTTAACGCCTCATATTTAGAGATAACGCAGTCCGGTGGTATTATCACTAGTGCTAACCTCGGGCTTATAGCTAATAGAAACTATAATGGAAGCAGGGTATGGATTTATAAAGTTGCTTGCTTAAGAAATGCGCTTATTGCAGTCGCGCATAGGAGGTTAGTTATATATAGTTAGGATATACTAAATAAGATCTAGCTTCGAAGCTAGCTTCCTATATCTATCATAGGCTTAGTATTATTAAATAGTCTCGGTGTCGTTGCGTGGTCTTAGTCTAAGTCTTAGTATATAGTCCTAGTCTCAGTCTTAGCTCTACCTCTTGACGTATTACCTATACTCGCATTAGTTTATATTCTAGGAGTAATAGTAAAATAGAGTGAGGCTAACTTACTATTTTATCTATTTATTAAGGCGCTTAAGGAGAGTAGGCTTTAGTATTAAGTTGCTCTTACCTAGCTTATATTATTATATCTTCTTTCCTTTCCCTTATATATAATGGCTAGTATACTACGTTCTATCTAGAGGTATATGTCTTTATATTGCTCGGGGTACGATAGGGCTCGCAGTAGTAGGAGATTTCTTTAAAAAAAAGCGGCCTTCGGGCATGATTTGGGCGTTCCTCTGATTGAGGCTTCATCTGGAAAAGATTCGGTTTCTCATATAATGCAATGCTATGTCGTATCGTGTTATGACTTGACTTTGACCTTGCAATGCCATGGTACTCTCAATCTATCCCAATGTGCTTATTGCTCCAGCTAGTAGACCGTGACTAGCCTATGATGTCCTTGACGTCAGCCCTTTTGATCCAAACTTGAATACTTACGCTCACCTACCTAGCAACCAGCCCCTCGATGCCGACCTCGAGAGAGAAGAGCTCTCCTAGTTTATAAAGAAGAAAAAGGAGGAGAAGGAGACGCTCAAGTTTAGAGACCCAAACCTCAACGCGAGTAAGCGTTTCCCCTCCACGAAACTCCCCATCATTATCATCATCATCATCGACGCACCCGAACGCCAAAGGGGCAGGGTTAAGGATAAAAACGGCAAACGAGTGCTAATACTAAACAAACAGAACGTGCCCGAGTTCGTCGACCTAGACGAATACAATGTTAGCATGATCTGGGACGAGTCTAGGAACGCTCTTCGCGAGCTTGAACCTAGCTGCTTGCTGGCTGACGGCACTATTGACACCTTTCTGGAGAGCTTCGTCTCTCGAAGTCCGCTTTTCGGTTGAATCAGCACTGAGGAATGACGAGGTAGAAAGCTGGCTTCGCTATGTTTGAATTTGAACATGGGGCTGATCGGCCGCAATAATGACAATTGCTTTTTCGGAATCAGCCGCCGGTGCCTATCCGCTTATGTCCGAGAAGGTTGTGTTATGCTCTGTCCTCGACGTGGTTATTTGTCGATACTTTCTCGCGTCTTATGAATAAGGGGCAGGAGGAAGCGAGGCACTACACAGGATGTATCCACTGGCATACCTGGGTCTGGGTAAGGGTCGCTAAGGCATCCATGTTTCTGCTGCTAGGTGTCCACCCGGCTATACTTCTGCCTTGCGCCTGCTGCCTCGTTTAGCAAGGCTTGACTAAGTGCCTAAGGTAAAATGCAAGTGACATCACACGTGATATAGCCTTGCTGCAGCCTTGTTGCCGCATGGCATTATGTCAAATCATCGTTGTCTGGTGACATCTACACACTCAGTCATTCTCTCTGCAAAGAAAACCAATCCATGTATGTACCTTGTTGCATTACTATAGTATCCTGTTGAATCTACTTACAGACGACCTGCCTTAGCATCTAATCACGTCCGTACTTATTAGGGTCCCTGTGTTACATGACGTGGGGTGGGTGCTGCTACTGCTACGTCTCCAGCGCCCCTACCTGAAGGTTAGACTCTCTAGCAACAACACTAGAGATGTGATCCCTTCAAAAGAGACGTTTTTGCCCACCTTTAGCAGCTTTTTCCATTCATCTATCATTATTGTGAGCCCTGCTCGTTATACCCTGCGCATCTCGTTCTCGCCGCGCCAAAACCTTGCCATCCTCCGGTGTGTTTCTTGTGTAGACGAAAGCAAATAAACATGCTAGAGTGTCAAGAAACCAGTTAGCAACATTCACCCTGTCTATGAGAAGGCCTCTTGCATAGTATTCTAACACACCAGCAATTGTCATTCGTAGCAATTATCAGTCGTAGCAATTGTCATTTGTAGCAATTGTCATTCGTCGGCTCTGTGGCTGTCCTTGTTTCCTCATGTCCGCCCGCAGTCAATCGTGAGCAGCGGCGTGTGCAAGACCCCACCCCAAGCAACGAAATCCCCCCACAACCGATAACGCGATTTTCATGCATTTACACCCTCACTATAATAATTATATTTTGACGTATCGCTGAATATCTCTATTAATCTATAATAATAATATATGATTTTATACTCTCCTTATTATCAGAAGATTCGCTATTAATTAATACTATTTCTAACTTAATTAAATAGTTCTAAACCTCTTATTACTTCTTCTGAATATCTTTAATAATTATAAATTACCTATTTAGCTTTAGCTTGACTTTTCCTCTTAGTTTTAGCTTATATTCTTTAACCTAGGCCTTAAGTATATAAATAATCTACTAGTTATTAGCTATAGCTATGTTATTAAAGTCTAATTGCTTCCCGATTTTCTCTAGGAATAGGATATAGATAACTAGGTCGGGCTAGAGTTGCTATAACCTCGTTCCGCCCCTTATATCGTTATTAAATAACTATCTATATTGTAGCAAATTAATAGAAGACTTTAGTATCTTTATAATATTATTCTCAAGGCCCTCTATAATATCTGCTAGCTTTTCACGCTATGCAGGGGCCCTTGGAATATTAGTTGCTATAGTGGTATAGAAGAACCTGCTTATAAGCAGCTTCGCTATATTAATAGGCTATATACCTATTGCCTTCTAGCTTGCTTTAATAATATGAGGCTAGAGGGTATTGCTATGGGTATATAAATAGCACTAGAGGAAGTTCTGCTTGCTAATTAGTGCTAAGTTAAGTATATAGTTATATTCCTCTAGATAATATCTATAGGACCCCTTTAGAGGCGAAAAGACTAATATATCTAGCAGCTGCGTGAAATATAATAAGTAAGCTAGTAAGTATGCTAAGTAAATATTATTAATATAATATTTCTATATAAACTTATTAGAGATATAGCTTCTATAGCTATTTATAATTAGAAGATACTTAGAATATAATCTCTTAGCTTCTGAGGCTATTTTAGGTAAGAATACCTTCTCTAGCTACTTAATACCTATACTATTTGATATCTATCTATTTTTTAATAATATAAAGTGCTATAAAGCGAAGTTAATAAGATCCTAGGGGAACTACTACTACTATATAGTCTTACCCTTAAAAATAATAAGTAGGGGCAAGCTTTGCCTATTTACTAAGATATATTTAATAATAGATATCTAGGTGCGATCCTCAGAGCTCTAGATAAATATTAAAGGCTTTCTAGAATATCCTAGTACTAAATTATCCTTTTATATCCCTTCTATAATTCCTATTTTATCTATATTCTATTAAAAGCTTATTAGTATCTTTTTAACCTCTAGAAGGTTAAGAATTATAAAGAACTACTTAATATTATTAATAGTAACGTCTTTAATATATTGAGTATTACTCTTCTATACCTTGAGCGTCTTAATAGCTAGGTTTTAGTATAGGAAGCCCTCGATCTACTTCCTCTTAAGTAGCTATATATTACTAATAGCGCGAAGGATACGTTTAGTAAATATTTATATATATTAATAGCTAGGCGTGAAGCCTAGGAAGCCTTGCGTGAGGACCTCAGTTATTAGAGCTAACTCCTGCTTTATACTTAGGCGTTATTTATATACTTTTAACTCGCGTTTTAATATAGCGCCTTTTAAATAGCTATAGATAGTAGCATATAGTACCCCCTATTCTCTCGTAGCTACGAGGATAGGCTAACTACCCCGCATAGCTGCAATAGCGCTAGCGAGGTTATTAGGGGTATAAACAGGCATGTAAAGTATTGTGGTATTTCTTTTTGGATTTTATTTTAATCGTTGTGGTAGCGAAAAACCTAGTTAACTAGGATGATATATATTATGTAGTAGCATATAGGTTGCGCGACGCGACGCGTTATTAGTTGTGGGGGGATTTTGTTGCTTGGGGTGGGGTCTTGCTTCTTTTTTCTCCCATCAAAGACAAACTCGGCAATAGGCCAATCATTCTCATAGGGAAGTAAAGGCGACCGATACAGGAAGAGACATAATAAAGGCTTCGTCGTGTTTGTGCGTGTGTGTTGGGTGGTCAGGGGCAGCAGCCCGCATACTATCTGATCTAAAGCTTGCTTGGTTAGAAAAAGTATGAAATTGAATAGCTAAGTTTGCTGCTGATTTCCATACCTCAAATAGTGCTTAGCTATGTCACTCCTCAGCCATCATCAAAACGTCATCTCGAGGACGCTTGAAGTGTGCTCTCTAGGACTTTGAAGCGTCTCTCGAGGAGCCTGCGCACCGAAGTCCGGACCGCTTCTAGCCGCGTCCAGATAGTCCATATACCCAAGGCTGTCGCGGTCCCAGTTCCGAGGAACTGCAGGGCCAGGATGCGTGGAATAGCGATTCGCTCGAGCTGTGTGCTCCAACAGGTAGTCAAGGAACTAGATCAGACCATTTGCGCAGACAATTATCAACGCCGTGACGCCGTAGGCGCTATACGGTTCGCTCGTCCACTTGGGCCCTCTCTCGACGAGGAGTCTAGCCGTGTTAAGATGGCTGTGGGCTAGAGTGATGTGGAGGGCTGGTGCCTACAGCAGGTCAGCGGGCTTGATTGAGAGTTTCGCTCCCAGGTGTGCTTTGAGATGTCTCGAAGGGCAGACGCACGGCTGGATGGCGGGAATCTCGACGGGTTTCATGAGCTAAGGAGTGCTGACTGCCCAGCTGAGATGAGGCTAGAGGACGGACGGGTTATAAATGATGGCGAGCTGTTCTCGGTCGAGCAGCCAACGACCATGTGCGGTAGCTGGTGTGCATAAGGGGAGGCAGGTCGGTGCTGCTGATTGGCTGTAAAATGAGGATGTGGGGTTCTGGGTCGGAAATTTCAGCTCCAGAATTACATAAGCTATCCCACACACCTGCGGTGCCTCTTTTTGTCTCACACACCGTGCACTGGGACTACGAACAAATGGCTGACGATAATGGTCTACGGCAGCCTGCAGGACGCACTAGGTCAAAATTGAATTCTTTCCGCATTGGGTTAATAGGCCTATACCTAAGGAGAGGCTTTTTAAGGGTTCTAATTAGCTAATAATTACTAGGCGAGGCACTTACGCGAGTCTAGAGCGAAAAGGGTAAGTATAGGCAGGGTAGGGTAGTTATATATAGGGCAGTTGCAGCCAGGGCAGTTGCAGCCAGGGCAGTTGCAGCCAGGGCAGTTGCGGCCAGGGCAGTTAAGGGAGTTAGGGCAGTTGGGTGCAGGGCAGTTGTCAGGGCAGGGCAGTTAGGGCAGTTACGCGCAGGGCAGTTAAGGCAGTTAGGGCAGTTAGGTGCAGGGCAGTTATAGCCAGGGCAGGGCAGTTAGGTAGGGTAGGCGCTATTAAGCGCTGTAAATATAGGGGGAAGACCACTGCAGGTATAAGCCGGAAGTCAGACTTTAGCAGGGGCCTAGGGTTCACTTTTTGTAGGTATAGGGGTATAGACCTCCTGCTTATCTAAAATTTCTAGCTATTTATACTTTATTGATAACACTTTAAAGCGGGATTGCTAGCTATATTAGGTAATTTCTACCCCTCATACCGTACACCTATTAATCAATTGAATTTTGACCTAGTGCGTCCTGCAGGCTGTTGTAATGGTCCCCTGCTTGAGCGGGACCCTGATGGTGCTGCCTTCTTGGACCTCGTTGAGGAAACTTCTCCCACTCGGGCGTCGGCGCGTCTGCGAACCTCGCACGTTGTCCGCGTCTGCGTTCTTAGCGTCGGTAGTGCCTTGCAGGCCACGGCCAGGGCCAATGAGCTTTGCAGACGTCGCGGGACAGGGCAGGTTGACGTGATGGTCGCATGGTGTGCTGCTGTGCTTGTGAAGAAGGATGAATGGAAAGCCCGTTTGACGCTGAGATGTGCTGGGCCAATAGAAGATGCCTTACCTTGCTTGCCTGAGATAGGTAGGTAAACTGGAAGGTCAGGCGCTAGGCGACGGAAAGACGAAAGACGGGCACGAGAGTTGGTATAGCTCGGGCGGGAATGGAAATTTCGGAGACCTCTAAGGAATAAAAGACATACCTTAGGTACCTACTATACCAGGCCTTACCTGGTCGGTTAGGTCCGTCCTTATGGTGTCTTGCCTAGTTGGGTACTGTTGTAGGTAGGCACCGTAGTAGGTAGGCACCATAGGTCCACTACCTTGAGGTAAGGTAGTTCTTGCGCCTCACATCAGTCAGTAGTATATGCCTCGCAGATAGGGCTGTCGTCGTTATGCTAAGAGGAGTTAATTCTTCTAAGTTCTACTATAGTACTAAAACTAGGCTAAATATATTAATATAAGTCCTCTATAGTTATTCCTAAAACGGAACCTCTATCCCGTCATTCCTAATATATATATATCTAATTATAACTCTATTACCCCTAATAGCGCTAAATCACCTATATTAATTATCTAAAGCTATTCTAAATTCCTAGTTTTAATTCTACTACTATAGTGTTACGACCCGTCATGCATGGATAATAACCAACCGACCCACTTAGGCGTCAAATAGCTAGGATAGGATATTTATACTATAGGATCATGGGAATAATAGGGACTTACTCGGTATGGAAGAACTATAAAATAAGTTATATAATAATAAGATAAGGAAACGATTAGTAGAGCATAGGAAGGAACGCTTAGTAATTAGTTAGACTTACTAACTAATTGCAATCACCTTATGCACCTAGGTGATCACTTAGGATAGGATAAGTATATTATTCAGGACTTATATATAATAACCCTGAACCCGATTTATAGTTAGACTTCTATAGCTCTTTAGTAATTAACTTTATATTTATCCTCAGGGATACTCTTAGCTTACCTTTACTACGAATTACTTATTAAGTCTAAGATTAATTACCTTAGCCTCTAAAAGTCCGATCTACTATAGCCTACGACCTACGACCTAGACCACGACCCTAGTATACTATTACTACGTTTTAATCCCTAACTTCTATTAGCAGACCCTACTATTAAATAGCTAACTATAATACTTTAATTACTCCTATTTAGTAAGTTAACTATTAAAAACTACTAATAGTATAGATAAGAATATCTTCTCACACCTCTGCTAAATTACTTACCCTAGGAACCTCCTCTTCTTTAGAATAACTAGTTCGAAACCTAGCTAAAGAACTTAAAGGAGCCCCTATAGCTATAGACTCTAATAACGAGGTAACCCTAAAGAAAGATACTTATAACCGCCTCCGAGCTAGAGTTAAGAAAGGAGATAATAACGCTGCTAAAATCTAGACTATATATAATAAAACTGCTATAGAACTCTAGAACCTTAAGAGAATAATATAGTAACTAGGAAATAGCTCTTAATATATTATAGACCTAGAAAACGAAGTTATCCGTCTTAGAGGATAAAATAGCAATACTAATATTAAAGAAATCTAGGAAGAGGTTAGAACTCTACGCACTACTGCTAATATTATTATAACCCCTACTAGAGGATAATAAAAGCTTAAGCTTAATCCCCTAATAACTTATAATAGTACCCCTGGATATCTCAAAGGATTTCTGATTTAAGTTAAGAACTACTAGAACTTCTATTATAGCGATTTTACTAACTAAACTAAGAAGGTAGTCTATATAGCTACTTATATTAGAGGACGAGCCCTTAAGTAGTTTAAGCCTATTTAAGAAGAATTCCTTAAGTATAAAACCTTAGATAAATATTCTATAGAAACTCGCGATATCTATAGTAATTTCTAAGGATTTAAAGATGCTCTTCGCTCGCTCTTCTAGGACCCTGATAAAAAATAGCAAGCTGAATAAGAACTATTATAACTTAGATAAACTAAATCTACTAAAGATTTCGCTATAACTTTCTAATAACTTAGTATCTAACTCAACCTTACTAAAGAAACTAAGATCTTTATATTCTACTAAGGTCTTAAAGACGAAGTTAAGGATAAGATTATTAAAGTTAACTGCCCTAATAACTTCCTCTAGTATGCCGATCTTGCGATTAAGATTGATAACTAATTATTCGAATGCTATAAGGAAAAAGGCGAGAAACGACAAGGACCTAATTCAGGACGCAAGTATTAATAATAGCCCTAATATAAGTTCAATAGTTAACGAAATGATAACAGGCCCCGTAATAACTAGAATAATACTCGATAAAGTACCGCCTATAGATAACATAGTAGACCTATGGATCTTAGTATAATAACTAAGCCTAATAACAAAAAACCCTAGAACCCCAAGTGCTATAACTATAATAAGCAAGGTTATATCGCTAAGGACTGCAAATAACCCCAGAAGCTTCCTTGGAAACCTATAGCAGAGCGACTATAATAAGTTAACACGATCTCAAAAGCCCCCTATATATTGCTATCCTAGACCGGATGCTATAATAATAACTATCGAATATATCTCGAAGATAAAGAGATATTAGGATACTACCTAAGGGATAGCAACCTCGGATGATCCGGATATAACACGATTGCCTCGGATACTCGCCCTAGAACCCTAGTAATAATATATGCTAGTAATAATAAGATCATAAGAAAGCCTAGAGAATAGCTTAATAAGAAGCTATGGATTTAACGGTCTGAACCTATTAGCATATCCTCTATTATATATAACTAGGAACTAGAGGATAATAATAACCAAAAACTCGCACGCCTCTAGTTAGCTAAACTCGCATACTTAGAACGAATCTAAGATAAACTATATAAGCTTATATAGGAAAGATAACTCGAAGCTATACTTATATATATAGAGCAACGAAGATATATATGCAGAAACCCCGCTAAGATGGAATAAATTAACTAAGAACTTAAAGAATAAGTTGAAGAAGAATCTAATAAAGAACTAGAATATTAGCATAACTTACTAATAGAATAATAACTTCTTAGTATAACTAGTAAGTAGACTTTCGAAAAAGGCGAGAGTTCACCCTATAACTCGGACGAACCTCGTGATATTACCTAATAACGTGCTCAGGCAGAGATCGCCTATAGGTTCACCCCTAGTATAGATAACTCTAGCTCTAAAGAGGAACCTAATAACTAAGAAGATAAGACTAGGCAATTTCTAAAATACTAAGAAATAAATATATTTCGAGATTAGTAATAATAGTATTTCTATAGCGCTTTAGTAACTTAATGAGAACGGGACTACGTTCCCTAACTATATATAGAAAACTACCTCGCGCTAAGGAGTAACTACCGACTCTACTAAACTATCTTCTAGCCTTAATATTTCTATAATAAGTATAAAGAATATATAGGAGAAAGGTATAATTACTAATTCTACCCTAGAAGATATAATAATAAACCTATCCGGGAAGTCTACTCGATATCCGTTATAGTTAGATAGATTATAGTATTATTCGAAGAAAACCTTATAATCTTCCGACCTAGCCTATAATTTCCTATAAGATATTAATATAATAATATAATAAAGTAGGATAAATATTAATAAGATAAGTACTAAGTATACTATTAGGAAAAAGCACGCGCCTAGAGAATTATAAAGAATAGACCTAGGCCTCTATAGGTTAGGATCCGTGAAAATAGCTTTATAAAGGCACGATAGGAAGGAAAATAGATTACCTACCCCGGATAATCCAAGTAGTTAAAAGACTAGACTCGCTTACTAAAGGAGGATTATAATAGGTAATAAGTAAAAGATCTATCTACTAAATATTATAAGGATATAAGGGTAATATCAAGCTTAAAGTTACTATTAACTAGCAAATAACGCTCGCGCTAATTAATAGCAGAGCTAAAGCTAACTATATCACCCCCCGAGCTATTAATAAGCTAGAAGTATAATAGGGAGGAAAAGAACGACTATACCGCTTATATATAGCAGAAGGAGAAGAATTTAAATACGAAGGAGGTACTATTTATAATAAGACTATACCCCTCGAGATAAGCTACCTAGATCGAAACAAAAGAATTTAATTTAATATTACTAATATAGGAATATATAATATAGTACTATGATTACCCTAGCTACGAATAAATAACCCACAGATAGATTAGAGCAAAGGCTAACTCTATTAGGACTACGACGATTTAGTCCCTAAGCAGCTCTATCGAAATTAGGCCTTAAATAAATCGATATAATAAGGAGCAGCAAAATAATATATCTACTACCTCAAGGCAAAGGAAGCTATATTATAACTACTAATAAGGATAGATCTCGAATAAAAGGACGATCTACTTCTATCTATCCTAGAAGAATATAGAGTTTATAAGAAACTCTTTATAGCTAAGCTAGAGACTAGACTGCCTAAATATACTAGTTTCGATCACGAAATCCCCCTTAAGGAAGGGAAAGAACCACGATTTAATAAGATCTATAGACTTAACTTAATAGAAATAGAAGCTTTAGATAAGTATCTCGAAGAAAACCTGAAGAAAGGTTATATTAGACCTTTAATATCACTAGCAGGAAACCTAATCCTCTTTTATACTAAAGAAGAATAGAAAACTATAACTATATATTAACTATCGCATACTTAATAAAATAACGATCAAAAATCGCTATCTACTACTACTTATTAATAAAATAAGATAACTCCTCTACGGAGCTAACTAGTTTATAGCTCTTAACCTTAAAGGAGCTTATAACCTAATTAGAATAAAATAAGGAGAAGAATAGAAAACCGCCTTTAGAACGCAGAAAGGATATTTCAAATACCTCGTTATACCCTTTAGTCTTACTAACGCTCCTATAACTTTCTAAAATATAATTAACTACGTCTTATATAAGTATATCGATATTTATATAATAGTTTACTTTAATAATATTCTTATCTTCTCACTAATACTTAAGAAATATAAGGAGGATATATATCACGTCTTATAAGCTCTTTAGGAAGCTAAGCTCCTAGTTGAACCAGAAAAGAGCGAATTCTATACCTAGAAGGTAGAATACCTCGGATTCACTATTACCCCTAGGAAAGTCTATATATTAGAAAACAAAGTTAAAGCTATTAAAGAAGAGCTAGTACCTAATTACCTTAAGGAAGTCTAAGGATTCCTAGGATTTATTAACTTCTACTAGAAATTTATTAAAGACTATAGCAAGATCAATATAGCTCTCACTAGCCTTAGCTATAAAGATACCCTATTTATATAGGAGGAACCCTAATAAATAGTATTCCGAAAGATTAAGGATCTTATTACTAGCGAACCTATCTTAATTATTCTAGATCTAGCAAAATAATTCGAAATAGAACTAGATATATCTAACTACGCAATCGGAGCATAACTATCTTAATAAGACCTAGAAAGATAACTATATCTATATGCCTTCTTTTTATATAAACTCTACGGACCTAAACTTAACTACTAGATTTATAATAAGGAACTTATAATAATTATTAAAGCCTTTAAGAAATAGAGACCCGAACTCTTAGGAACTATTTACGAAGTACTTATATACTCAGACCATAAGAAACTTTTATACTTCACTACCCCTAAAGTATTAAATAAATAATAAATTAGATAGTTAGAATTTCTATTAGAATTTAACTTTCGGATTATCTATTATAAAGGATTAGATAATAGCAGAGCTAACGCTCTTAGCTAATAACCGGACTATAATATCCTAGTACTAGAAGAAACCTAGGTAATCCTCAAAAGAAACGATAACAGAGACCTAGTACTAGTAGCTAAACTCTTAATAATAGCTAGATGATCTAGTACTAGCCTGCCTAGTAAACTAGATAACGAAGCAATTATAGAGTTTTAGACCCGTCCTGCATATAGTTACTAAGGAGTTATAAAAACCTAGAAATAACTATAATAATAATATAGAGACAAAGTTAGTAGAGAACGTATAGCAAAGGCAATAAAAGACTATAAAGTCTGCCTCAAAAGCAAACCCGCTTAATATTAACTATATAGCATACTATAACCTTTACCTATGCTATAAACCGCCTAGCAATTTGTATCCCTCAACTTTATTATCAAACTACTAAAGTCTCGAGAACCCCTTATAGGAGTATACTTTAATAGCATCCTCGTTATCGTAGACCGACTTACGAAGTATGCCTACTTCATCCCGTATAAAGAAGCAAGTAATGCTAAAGAATATACCTATACTTTTATTAAGTATATTATTACTAATTATAGCATACCTAAGGGAATCGTATTAGATAGAGATAACATCTTCATCTCTAAGTTTTAGAACTCAATAATAATATAACTTAGCATTAAATAAGCAATATCTACTGCATTTCACCCGCAGACTAATAGATAAACGGAACGAATTAACTAAATCCTCGAAACATATCTCCGCGCCTATATTAACTATAGCTAAGATAACTAGGTAATACTACTACCTATAGCCTAGTTTGCATATAATAGCGTAATTAGAGAAAGTACTAAGGAATCCCCCTTCTACCTTAACTACGGATTTGAACTAATTGCCTATAGAGAACTACGAGCAGGCCTAGTAGTAGTAAAAGATATCGCCTCTATATAATAAATCAAGGATATCTAAGAAAACATATATAAAGAACTTGAATTTATATAATAATAAATAATATAATTTAGTAATTAATAAAGGATTAAGAGACTAACCTTAAAAGAGGGAGATAGCGCCTATCTTATATAGCAAAATATTAAAATTAAACGACTAAGTAGTAAACTAGACTTTAAAAAACTCGGACCCTTTAAAATTTCACGAGTAATTATACTAGTTAATTATAAACTCAAACTCCTAGAAACTATGAAGTATTACCTAGTATTCTATATCTTATTACTCGAACTAGCCCTATGAGGATTATAAATAAATAACCTTATTATTATAGAAAATAACGAACCAGAGTATAAAGTCGAACGAATTATTAACTACCTCAAAGAACCAGAAGGATACTAGTACCTTATTAAGTAGAAAGGATATAGATATGAAGATAATATATAAGAACCCGCTAAAAATATTACTAATATAACGGAAGAACTTGCAATCTACTAGTAATAATATTAAGAATAAGAAATAATACCTATACTTATTATACTAGCTACCTTCCCTAGCATAACTAGTTACTAGCGAGTCAGATACCTATATAAATATATCAAACTACTAACGGAAGTAGACCGACTAAGGCAAAGGAAACCGTTTATTCGGTTAGGAATACTAATAGAAAACTAGGACTTCCCTAATAAGAAATTCGGAGTACCTAGATTCTAATTACCTAGGATAGTATCTAAGTCTACTACCCTAAAACTACCTATAGACTAAACCTCTGATATAGAGGATGCTATTAACTCCTTCTTAGTAACCTCACGACCCTTCTAGAATACTATCCTCTTCTGCTTATATAAATAGTCTAACTATACTATAGACTTATCTAACTCAGCCTATATAATACGTAAAGTAATGACTTTTTTTTTTAATACCTCCTCTTTAGCTACCTCAATATCCTCGAGATAAGTAGCCTTATCTAGCAAACGATTAACTATAGCAAATTAGCTAGAACATACTAAACCACTCGGAAACATATAAGCATAGATAGCATCCGCTGCTATATTATAAGACTACCCTAAACGAGTATACTCGCTATAGACTTTACTACTAGAAAGTAGTTTATAAGGCTTCTCTATAGACTAATAATAAGAATAGGGCATATCGATAGCAAACCCAAACTTAGTAATATATAGAGCATAATTATAATAACGAAGAATAGAGATAGAATTCGACTTCGATTTTTAAATGCGACCTAATATAGTATTAGTATTATAAGGAAATCAGGAAGCATAATTAATAGATCCCTAACCTAGGACTAATAACCTACTTATAATAGGTCTTGAGGATAAGACCTTTAGAGAGGGGACCTAATATTACAACCCGTTATATATAGATAATAACTAACCGACCTACTTAGGCGTTAAACGGCTGGGATAGGATATTTATACTATAGGATTATAGGAATAATAGGGACTCACTCGGTATAGAAGAACTATAAAATAAGTTATATAATAATAAGGTAAGGAAACGATTAGTAGAATATAGGAAGGAACGCTTAGTAATTAGTTAGACTTACTAACTAATCGCGATTACCTTATGCACCTAGGTGATCACTTAGGATAGGATAAGTATACTATTCAGGACTTATATATAATAACCCTGAACCCGATTCATAGTTAGACTTCCATAGCGATTTAGTAATTAACTTTATATTTATCCTCTAGGATACTCTTAGCTTACCTTTATTGCGAATTACTTATTAAGTCTAAGACTAATCACCTTAGCCTCTGAAAGTCCGATCTACTATAGCCTACGACCTACGACCCAGACCACAACCCCAGTGTACTATTACTACGTTTCAATCCCCAACTTCTGTTAGCAGACCCTACTGTCGGATAGCTGACCGTAACATATAGTTCTATAATAATATATCCGTTCTATCTTAATAATATAGTTAAATACATATCGGGCTAATTAGAAGAACTTTAACTACTTTAAAGTAGAGCCTCTACTAGTTACTATTTAGCGCTTTTATAGAGTAGAAGATATTAATAGTAATGAGGCTATTCTTATAGTATCTAATTCTTTGAGTTACTTCACCTACCCCTTAATAAAATCTCGCTTACCTATGGAATAATTTATACCTTAACCTAGTATAACCTCTTATAACTAATAGAGCTTAATTTAGGTCTAGTACTTAGCGGGAGCTAAGCTAATTACCTTACTAACCTCCTTATAAATCTTATTCTTTCCTCCTTAGTAAATTCTAACATGTTCCCTCTAATTAATACCTTAGATTATCAATAGTTAGACTTATTAAATAACTCAAGTAGGAAGTCTCGCGTAGGTTACTATATTATTATATTATAGTTACTATCTAGCTAGTTAATAGCCTCGTTATTACTAAGGTTCTAAAGGTTATTAGTCCTATAGGAGGATAAATTATACCTAAATAAAACTTTTAATAGATACTACTCGACTAAATTACTAATAATAATATAGCGAAATCGTTTTTCTTAGTTAAATAACCTTAGTCCTTGGTTTAATCAAAAGCCTTTAGAGGATTAGTTATATCTATAATATTAGTTAATATAGCGGGCGTTCCTAGCTAGTTAAGTATATTAGAGGAGTAATAGCTTTAGTACTACTAGTTAGCTACGTAGATATAGTTCCTATCTTAAAAAACTAATTATATACTCCGAAGATAAATTAGCTAAATTTTAATCTAGGCTTTAATACTAGGCTAGAGAATCTAGATTTTTTTAGTTAGTAATCCCGTCCCCCTATTAGTTATCTCTATAGGATTTATATAGACTTCTTAATAGCCGACTTAAGCTAGGACTCTAGTTCCTTCCAACCCTTAGTTTTACTTATAGCTATTAGCTTATCATATATAACCCCTTTAATAGAAGTCTTAGTAATAGTTAGATTTAATAGAATAATAATAGGAGGGGCTAGGGCTCTAGTAGTAGATCTCTTAGTATCGAGGTTAGGCTTTATTACCTTAGGTTTTATAGTATCTTTCTCTTGTTCTAGAGAATAAATAAAGGTTCTAGTAGATCCCGCTTAAGGGCTCTAGTATTAGATATAACGAAGTTATATGGTATAAATACTAATAATAGCTAAATTAGTAATAGTAATATCCTCTTAAAGGTAATATACTATAGCTATTATAATACTTAAAACCTCCCTTAAATTACTTTAACCTCTAAAGAGGTAGTCCTATTAGATATTAAAGGCTCTAATCCGTACTATAAATACCTATACTATAGACTTCTTAATTATTTCTCTATTTAATAGGATTAAGCTTCTAAGTTTTTAATAGTTAAGATTACTAGAAATACCTATAGTAGTTTTTAAGATTAGTTTTCTAGCTTAAGACTTTAGAAGAAGGATATTACTGATAAAATATTAAATAAGATAGAGTTTAATATAAGAGAGGCTTTATTAATTTAGAGATAGTATAACTCCCTTTAAGTTACTATAGTTATTAAGAGTAACTTTACTTTAATATTATAGATATAAGAGATAATTATAATATTATCCTAGGATTCTTATAATTATTGAAATATAACTTACAGATAGATTAGAGAACTAGCTAACTCTAATAGGATAAGGACTTAGTTACTAAGTAATAACTTAAGAGAGGTACCTTAAATAAACTATAAAGAACTCCTAAAGTAATATAAAACCATATATACTTAAGAGTTAAAGATATACGTATTAGGATATTAGTCGTAATTAGTATTAATAAGGAAGATTAAATACTATCTATCCTAATAGAATACTAGTAATATAAGTAGTTATTTACTAAAGAACTTAATATGGGATTACTAGAATATAGTAATTATAATTATAAGATTAACTAAAACTAAGAAAAGAACTGATATTTAGAAACATTTATAAACTTAATTAAGAAGAAATAGAAGTATTTAATACTTATCTTAAAGAGAATCTAAAGAAAGGATTTATTAGACCCTTAATATTACCTATATGGTACTTAGTATTCTTTATACTAAAGAAGAATAGAAGTAAATAACTATATATTAATTATTAAAACCTTAATAATATTACTATTAAGAACTATTACTTCTTATTACTTATTTCTAGGTTATATAACCCCTTATATAATATAAACTGGTTTATAGCCCTTAACCTTAAGAGTGCTTATAACCTTATTTATGTTAAGGAGGGTACAGAATAGCTATTTAGACTATAATATTGATACTTTAAGATACTTATAATACCCTTGAGACTAATAAATATACTAGCTACCTTCTAGACTATAATCAATAAGATATTATAACTATACCTTAATAAGTTTATTATAATACACCTTAATAATATTCTTATCCTCTCTAAGGACCTAGAAGAATATAAGAAAGATGTTATAAAGTACTCTAATAACTATTAGAAGTAAAACTCTTAGTTAAGCTAGCTAAAAGTAAGTTCTACTAATAAGAAGTTAAATTCCTAGGATTTATTATTATATTAAGAATTATTAAGATATTAAAAGATAAAGTAAAAGCTATTTATAACTATTTATAACTAGCCTATACTTACTTATATTAAGAATATATAATCCTTCTTAGGATTAATAAACTTCTACTAATAATTTATTAAGAACTATATAGAAGCTAGTAGAAAGCTCTAGGACCTTACTAAGAAAGGTAATATATTATAATAAACTAAGGAATACTAATAAGACTTTAGTAAGATTAAGTAACTAGTAGAGGAAGATATTATACTCTCTATACTAGACCCTAATAAACTATTTAGACCTAAAGCCAATACCTTAGATTTTACTATAAGTATATAACTTAGATAATATAATAATAAGAACTAATTATAACTAGTTACTTTTATATTAAAAAGATTTCGTAAATTAGAACTTAACTATTAGATTTATAATAAGGAACCTATAGTAATTATTAAAGCTTTTAAAGAATAGAGATTATAACTATTAGGAATTAAATACTTAGTTAAGGTATATATAGATTATAAGAATCTCTTATACTTTATTACCTAGCCTCTAGCTACTATATAGTGATTTTACCTACTTAAGTGTAGTAGACCTTCTAACTCCGCGCCTCCTAATGATATATAGACCCCGGTTATATAATCGTAATCACTAACTACCTCTCCTACCTATAGCTTTACGTATACATGCACTACTAGATAGCCTCACGATCTTTGACTTTATGTTAATAATAACGTAGTTTTTAATTATTTAAACTATAAAACTATTAATATATCCTCTCGCGCACTACCTACGCTACTAATACCGCCTCTATTACCGCTTTATCCACTAGCTATGCCATTATTAACAACGCTCTTTCTATTTAGCATAAGCTATACTTACTAATATTTAAGCCCTAAGGGGCCTAGGCTACTTCTACCTTAATAGTATAGAGGACCTGCTCGAAGCAGGGCTACTCTACAAGGTATATGATAACCTCTTAGGTTACGTAATCATATATTATAATCACCTAGGCTGCTTAGGTAATAATAGGGGTATTAAAAGAAGTATTATTTCAGCTTACTAACTAGTAACTAGCTAGCTAGGAGGAAAGGAGGGTTATTTATACTTATCTTAAGCCTTCTAGAGGCTCCTATTACGTAATCACTTACGCAATAGCTTACGCTATACATTGCATATATATTTAGCCTATTTAGGCTTAGTTATGTATTAAGGTTATAGCTTAGACCCTTTTAGTTCTATGTAGAAAGCATATTAAAGATAAGGCTTTCTATGACTTTCTAGACCTTTCTATCACTAGTATAGACAGTATTATTAGTACTGTAATATACTTTGCTATATCATATATTATATTATTATTTATTATATAATTTATACGTCTTCTTTATGTAGGGTTTTATGAGATATTTATATAATATCTTATATAACCTACTTAGCTACTACTACTAAGTAAGTTTACTTAGCTATAATACTATTATGCCTTATAGGGTCCCCTAGGGTATTAAGGAGAGCCCTTATAAGGGCTATACTAATAATGGAGTAATTAATAAATGAGCGGGTTTTATTAATTATATTAATACTAAACTCTCTAGTAAGCCCTTTTCTATTCGCTATATTAAAGGCTATACCTTATATAAGCTTAGCGCTTTTATATATAAGGTCTAGTACTAATATCCATAAGGATTTATTATAAGTTATTAGGATAGGGAAGAGGGAGAGATATAAAGCCCTACTTATAATAGAGCTTCTTATGCTTCTAGCTATAAGGACCTCTAAGGAAAGACTTCTTTAGTTAAGAAGTTATTTCTTATATAGTAGTATTTACCTTACTAGAAGGTCGACCTTTTAGGTTAAGGAGTTATCTTATATAGTAGGTTTCGTAGCACCTTGCTATAAGGTTTAGCGAGGGCGTTACTACGAGAGCCTTAGTAGCCTATTTAGCTCTGATATAATTAGCCCTAGTATAGCGTATCTAACTTTATAATATTTAGAGGGTTTACTTCTAACTAGGAATATATAGGGTTCTTATATTATTTTCCTTAACTAAGAGAGGGTATAGGTTAAAATACCTATATAGTATTTCCCGAATTATACTTATGAACTCGGTAAACTTACTATAATCTTTTTATAAAGGGGCTATAGCGTAATTTTGAACTTAATACTTTATTACCTCAAAAGCCGTTAATAAGTAATAATTAAGATAGTTAGAATTTCTATCTAAACTCAACTTTAAGATTATCTATAAGAAATAAAATAAGAATAATAGAGCTAACGCTCTTAGCTAACAACTAGATTATAATATCCTAGTGTCTAAAGAAACCTAACTTATTTCGCAATAGGATAAGAATAAAAACCTTATACTAGCTATAAAACTTCTAATAATAACTAGGAAGGTTAGTACTAGTATAACTAGATAAATAACCCCTAAACCTATTACGAAGGTATACTTAGCACTTATATATACGTACTAAGGTGTTACTAAGATATAGAAACGTATTTAATATAATAAGACTACTATAAAGTAAGGAGTAGTAAATAGTATTAGAGACTATAAAATCTATATTAAATATAAACTAAGCTAATATTAACCTTATAGTAAGATTTAACTATTACTTATTCCTAAAGTAGTGTAGTAATTAATCTTACTTAACTTTATTATTAAACTACTTAAGTCGAAGGAACCAATAACTAAGACTAAGTATAATCGTATTTTAGTAATTATAAACTACCTTATTAAGTAGACCTACTATATCCCGTATATAGAATCTAGTACTACTAAAGACCTTAGTTATATATTTCTTAAAGCTATTATTAGTTAATATAGAATACTAATAGAAATTATATTAGATAGAGATAGGTTATTTACTTTGAAGTTTTAGAGACCCCTAATTTTATAGCTTAAATCTAATTATAAGCTAATAGATCAACTGAATAAATTAACTATATTGTAGAAACTTAGGCATACTATTATATTAATTATTACTAGTATAATTAGGTATTACTACTATGAAGAGCCTAATTTACTTATAATAGTATAATAAGAGGAAGTAAAAAGGAATTACTATTCTACCTTAACTATAGTCTTAACCTAATTATCTATAGAGAACAATAATAAGGCCGAGTAATACTTAAAGCTATAATAGAAATTAATAAAATCTGAGAAATATAATAAGAACTCCCTAGAGACCTCGAACTTATATGTAAACGAATATATAAGTATATTAATAAAAAAGAGTTAAGGGTCTAACACCAAAGGAGGGACATAGTGTCTACGTTATATAATAAAATATCAAAACTAGATAAATAAGTAATAAGTTAGATTATAATGAACTTAGACTATTTAAGATTAATAAGAACATTTCCAATATTAATTATAAACTTTTATTACTTAATATGATAAAGTACTATCTAATTCTTTATATTTTACTTCTTAAACTAGTACTATAAGGATTATGAATAAATGACCATATTATCATCGAATCTAATAAACTAGAGTATAAAGTTAAAAGAATTATTAACTATACTAGGCATAAGAATAAGATATAATACCTTATTGAGTAGAAAGGATATAGATATAAATATAATATATAGGAACCCGTAATAAACCTCGAATGTATATAAGACGAATTATAGATACATTAGAAATAATAACTATAATATCGCCTTGAATAAAGGCTACGCTATAAATATATACAAAGAATATTCGACTTATTTAGCCTTAGCCTGCTATTAGACTATAGCGAACTAATCGACCTAGAAATAAGAACCTATTTATATAACTAGAAATACCTATAACTAAGAACTACTACTAGAAGGGAAGTTAGAAATACTAGGATTCTAATTACCTAATACTAAATCTAAATCTATTATATTAAAACTACTTATTAAATAACCCTTAGCAATAGGAGAAACTATTAAGGACTCCATTTTCTTTATTACCCCCTTACCCTTATAGAATACTACCTTTTTCTATTTTTATGGATAATCTAACTATAACATTATTTAATCTAATTTAGCTTATACTTAGCGTAATATTATAAGCTTCTTTATAGTATCTCCTCCTCTATAACCTCTATATCCTCGAGATAAGAAGCTTTATTAAGTAAACAATCTACTAGTAAGTTAATTAGTAGATATAGTAAAGAGAAAATATGAGACCAACCTATATATATAAACTATATTAGTAATTATATTATAGGAATGACCTAAATAAGTATACTTACTATAAAACTTGGTATTTAGGAGTATTTTATTACACTTCTTAGAAGAATGATAACAAGAGTAAAGTATCTCTATAATAGCCTTATACTTAGTAATCTAAAGAGCTTTCTAAATATAACTTAATATAATATTAATATTATACAGATATTAGGAAGCATAATTAATAACTTCCTAACTTAGGAGTAATAACCTACTCATATTAGTCTTAGGGATAAGACAATTTAGAGGGAGACCTAATATTATAACCTATTAGAAGTATATAGACTAGGGTAGCGCTATAGGGTACTACTAGCGTCTAAAGGACCTTTATATATAGGATAATATAGGAATAATAAGCCTCGCCTAGTATAGAAGAACTATAATATACGTTATATAATAGATAACATAAGGAGTAATTAATAGAGTATAGGAAGGAATAATGAGTAAGTAATTAGTAGAGTATAGGAAGGAATAATTAGTAAGCAATTAGTTAGTATTGTTAACTAATTATAATTAATACTATAAAAAGTTAATTACTTAGTATAAGGAAAGAAGGATATCTAGGACTTATATATAGGAAGGATTTAAGCTTAGCTTAGGCATATACTTCTATAGCTCTTTAGCAATTAACTTTATAATTATCCCTGGGATACTCTTAGCTTAACTTATACTATATATTACTTTACAAGGATTATAACTAATTACTATAGCTCTTAACCCGTAATCTAACCTAGTAATATAGACTACTAAGGTAATGCTATTTACTAAGCGTTATCCCTTAGCTTCTATTCGTAGAAACCTACTACCGGATAGCTAACTATATTATAATACTATAATATTAATAATAATAAGACCTCTCTTAAGACTACTATATTATTATCTTAGCCTTTAAAGAATAAATTCAATATAGGTCTTAATAGAGCTATATTCTACTAAAGCACCAATAGTAATAGAGGATATAAAACTCTTATATACTCTTAAATATAGACATAAAGAGAAAATACTATAAATTAGTAGACTAATAACCTATAAAAGATATAATGAAGTTTATAATAGCCTTAGTAGTAACTACTAAATACATATTTGAATTAAGAACTTATAGTTTAGATAACTATAAAAAATATTATAATTAAACTAAAATAATAGGTCATAGGTAATATAGAGAATAATGATAACTATATAATTAGTAAATATACTAGTAATAAGGAAGAACACTAGAAGCTCTGACTATTTATTAAGTTTAAATAAAATAAGTAACACTATATAATGAGACTTAAGTATTATATATATTACGTAGGAATAACCTTATATATAGACTTAACAATGTTTAGAAAGAGAACAAAGTCCTAGGGGCCCTAATAGAAAGGTATATAGGACATTTATATATATTCTAATAACATTTATTAAAGTCTAAATAGCCTTATTAGAGAACGTATATTAGGTAATGAAGGAGGTTCTGTAGCTATAATATAAATATATAAGGTATAGAAACCCCTTACCTAAGAGTGCGGGGTGAACTTAACAATGATATTAGTATATCACACAGTACAAACAAGACTACTAAATGCAATATAACTTCCCCTAAAACCTAATTCGTTGCTAATACTATATCTTTATATCTTGGAATTCCAACAACTATAGCAAAACATAGTCTCATATGTGGTATGTGATATTTATAACGTCCATAACAAATAAATAGCAGTAATAATCGTCAATTCAGACTCGTCATCGAGAGTAACAGAACCCAGACCGCAGCAGCAACAATAACGCGGATTTTTGAATTCATTACGGGCTGAAGGCTTGGTGGTGCAGAAACGACGAAAAGGGGGCTGTATAATACTTTCAAATCCATACCAAAAAAGCAGGACGAAGGCACCCGTACTTCTCTAAGCCTTATCCTCCTCTGGGCTCAGCATAGCCTTAGTGGCCCGACTAGTGACCTTTGCAGCAGCTTTGAAGCTTTTAATCATGTCCACGTAGAGACAATCTTTAGCAACCCTGCCCTTAGGAACCGGAAGAGCCAGGACCGTCTCGGCCATTTTGCCCCACGCCTTGACAAGCTGGTTATCATCATCATCATCGCCCGTGTCTTGCTCAGAATTGGGGGCGAATATGTCCGCAGCGACCTGCTTGCCCTTGCCTTTGTCCATGTCACGGCTGCTGCTGGCGCCAGTGTCATCATTGTCGGCAAATGAGACTTCAAAGCCTTGGTCATCTTCGTCTAGGCCACGGGGAGACTCAGGTTGCTCCTCCTCCTGCACTTCCTCTTCATCTTCGTCATCCATAGCAGAGGTTGCGAGACGCGCGCGCTTGGAACTTGGGGGCTTGTAGCTGGGATCCTCACGGGGACGCTTGCGGCGATGAAGAGGACTAAACTCGGCACGGGGCGTAGCAGCAAGAGGCGAAGAGCCTCTTGCTGACACCACCAGTGCGTCGCGAGCAGCGAGAAGAGACGATGGCTGCATGGGAGTGCCATATTCGGAGACGGGGGCGAGCGAGCTGCGTTGAGCTGCAGGTGCGGGGGTGGCGGGGCGAGAGCTCAGAGCGGGTGTCGATCGTCGACTTCCGCGGCCGGAATCTTCACCAGGGCGTAGGACTATAACTTAGGTCAGTTTAAGAGAAATAGACACACGTACCTATAGGTTGGCTTGTTGTTTGGGTAGTAAGTATGTTCCGGAGTTGAGAACGGATGAGATCAGTGATATGGGCTTGGATTAATATCTAATATTAGAATATCAGGATATGCTTCATAACTGATACTTGGATTATTTTAAATGAGTTCATTAGTGATATAATACCTTTAAACGCAGTATCAACATCCTCGGGCGTCCACTCAGGAACCACGGTCTCGGCATCGTCGGATCTCGCATGCCTCGAAGCAGCTGCGGCGTTGATGGCGGCGCGGATCTCAGAGTCGGTCTTGCGCTTCGCCCTTTCTTTGGAATTGGCGAGGGAGTTGATGATCTTGAGGGAGGCCCACGACTTGGCGATAGCAGTGCCAAAAACGAGGAAAACCTGCTCGACGGAATTATAGCCTAAGTTCGCCTTAACGGCGTCAAAGCGCTTGCGGCATTCCTCAGATGCGTCATTTCGGTACCAGGTCTTTTCGGCTCTGAAGACAAGGCGGGAGACGTTCTCAATCTCATCGTCGGACAGCTGAGAGCACAGAAAGGCTGAAAAGTCCCATTGGGCGTGCTGGCGCTTGTACGCGTGAGACCACCACAATGTCTTGAGCTTAGACCAGGTAGCCGGGACTTCTGAGACGTCTATGGTCGGATTGGCGTAGAGGCTGGCGATCTGTCTGAGCTGAGAAAGCTCGGCCGCAACATCGGCCTCGGTCTCGATCCTTTCTCGTGGCATGGCTGGCGATGGTGGCGGTTGCTGGACTTGCTGGATCTATCAAAACACGAAAGACCAAAGCTGGATAGACAAAAGCACGACGAGACACGCCAATCAAGGCAAGGCAAGGCAAGGCAAGGCAAAATGAGGTGGGGTGAGGTGATGCGATGCGATGCGAGGTCGTGATAAAGGCAAGGTGCTGCACCTCCAACATCCAGGCACCTAGGTGTCACTCTGGGTGGCCACCTCAGTCTGGGTGCTGCTGACAAAGTCTCGTCCTTTCATGCTCTTGCTTTTGGAGGAGGCAGCGGTTTCTGCCGCTTGATGCTGGCCTTAAGGTTGCTGCTTCCGATATGTGATTCAACCTGCTGAAAGTAGGCATCTGCAACCGGGCACCTCCCTCAATATAGAATCCCCCCCTTGGGCCATTCTCTGTGTCTTTCCTTCTCCTCTTTAAACTTCCTACTTTGCGCAACCTCGACCTGAAATAATCACTTCACGGCCTGATAACAACCGCCCCTTCGTCTCCCAACATCACTCCTCTCGAGACGACACCAACGACCATGCAGACTCCGGAGCAAACCCCGAAGGCGGCTCTCCAGCCCAATACAACATCGACTACGGCATCCCTTAGCGAGACAGCCAGGCGGCAGCAGATACTCCACAAATGCCGCCAGATCGTGGCCCTAGGTACCCCAAAGAGTGCGCCACCAACTACCTCGAGCGCGACAAGCGGTAGTACTGCTGCATGGCAAGCCCCGTCTTCTTCCGTCGACTTCTACACTATTGAGGCCGTCTACAGGGCGGCTAGAGTCGCCGTCGCTTTCCACGACAAAAAGACAACTTGACCGCTCTCCACACGACGCTAACTCTTGCATGGCGATCTGTCCTGCTTCGTCAAAGAGCATAATACCGAATGAGATGTTTCTTAGGGGCCTGGGGACTGAAGGACAGACTGCGTAGACGCTGCCTGGAGTTTGGAAACGTAAGGAATCGGGGGGTGGATATATTGAGGAAGGGTTAGCACCAGCAGCATCGACGGCATCACGGGCGCAGCCATTAGCAGAGATTGACGTCTCCTGCTTATTGCGCTATCCGGCAGACACTTCTTTCTAACGACAAAGCCCTTGCGTCTGGGAACATCCCAAATCTTAGTTAATACCAGATCCACCACGTCTTCGCGTTTTCTCTTGAACCACCACCCTGTGATGCACACGGCCTGCACAGTCATGGCCCCCTCTAATGGCTTAATCGATGCCGGCATCCCGTCTTCGCGTCCCTCTTTATCTCCTTATCCCATCCCTCTCCTTTATCATAAGCTTAATACTCTTCCTTTCTCTACTCCTAGTCATCTTCTAACCCGAGGTTTTCAGCTTCAACTATATCCACTGCTATCTTAGTGCTGTAGCGGCATCCTTTGAGCACTATCCAAACTGTCAGCCTAGCTAATAACAATACCGTCTCTTCCTTCGTCTTCGGCTCCTGATAATGATAATGCAGGTGGTCTCCGAGATTATCCAGCCCGCTTGATGCTTCTTTGCATCAGGCCAGTAGCGGTAAATCAATAGCAATTCGACCTGTTCTCCAGCTCTCCAACTATTGCTTAGTCTGCCCATAGTACGCTCCAAGCTGGCCATCGAATACCCCCTCCGCCTATATCGTCTCCCTGCACATCTTAATGTTTCTTGTTGGTTGTTATCGTCTTTAACGCTATCATTAGCGACTTAGTGTTCAGGACCACACGCGAGACCAATCAAGAGCCCCTCTAAGGGACGGCGTAGCGATCCCGGAAGAACCTCGCTAAGCCGCTGCAGACCATGTATATATTTGTTAGATTGAGGGCCCCGGACGTACGTCAGGGTCGGCCTAAATATCTGGCCGACTCGGCGAGCGGCCCTAGCTATACTAAGGCGCACCGGGGCGCGCGCACCATAACAGGGGTGTAACAACAAGGATCCTATACGCAGTTAGGGGTCAAAAACTAGGGTTAAGGGAGCGTATTAATTATAGTCATATAAGCGAAGATATTCTCATACTAAATTATAATATACCTAGTGCTCTCTTTATATATAATTTAGTCCTAATGCTCCTACTTATACCTCTAACTTATAGGGGAATATTCGCTTACTTATATAGTAGGTAGGACGGACTCCTACTCGCCTAGTAGGCTAGATCCAACATCGGATCCGTGGCCTGGATTAGAATAACTAGGGCCTAGTGAGTAGTTATATAACCTATTATATACCCTACCTTATTAGCCTCCCATATTATTCCTACCTCGCTAGCTACCCTCTAAGAATAACTTTAATTATATTAATTTAGACTTTAATACTATATTTAACCTCCCACTCTCTTTAATACTAGTATTATAAAACTAATACTAATTAGTAGTTAGCTTTACTGTCATATTATAACTCTAAATTAGTAAAACTAAATAAACTAAAGAGATAGTATTTATTACTTAACGATCCTAAGCCTCCTCTTATATATAATTATTATAATAATACAGATTTTAGGTTTAGTTACTAATACTTTAGCCTCTACTTCTAACCTAGGACCTATAAAGTTATGATTAAATATTATAAGCTAAGTTTTAAATCCCTTATTATTAAAAATGAGTATAGTCTATCCTCTTATAACCTTAACACTAATAATTAATAGTCTATATTTTTTATTATACTAGTAAAGTTATTACTTCCCCCTTACTTTTACTCTCTTTTAATACCTTCTACTACCCTTATAATTACTATAAATGATATACTCTATACCTACTAATTATACTACTTTCTACTAGTATTACAATTATTGAGAGCCGTCTACTAACCTTCCCTCATTCTACTTTATATTAACTACTTATTTTACAAATCCTAACTCCTATAGGTCTTTTTAGTAATTTTAGTATATTTAATATTATTTAGTAATTTCTAATCTTAATATTAACCCTATTACCTATCCCTCTTTCAATACCCTCCTTGATATTTAAATTTATTACCTCTACCCCTCTATTTATATTACTAATGCCTTCTACAAGGAAGGTTAATCTTTACCTTTTAGGAAGCTAGGCCAACCTAAGACAGAAACCCTCCCTTATTACTACTAACTCCTATATATTATAAACTTAAATCTAATTAGTGTTTTAAAGAACTAAGCTAATTAGTCCTAAGTCTAGATAAATATAGGTTTTTATAGCTCTTTTTTATCTCCTAGCTCTTATTAGCTCTTATTAGTAGCCCCTATATATATAATAAAGCTCTAGCTAGTAGCTAGTAGGAATAGTTAGGTATTAGTATATTTATATCTTAATCAAGGTTAGATAGAGTGAGCTATAACTAGACTTTCGTAAATAAAACCTTAAAATATAGTATAAGGCTCTTCCTATTAAGGATTACCTTTAAGCTTAGAGGACCTCCTTATTTTGTTTCTTTATAAGGTACCTATAGATTTTGAATAATATATAAGCTAACCCTTATTATTAAATTAGATCTAAGGGCCTAAGTAGCTTAAAGGTATTACTAAAGATATATATAGCTTAAGTAGATATAGCTCGCTAGCGCTACCTTTTTATAAAATACTTATAGATTCTAAGTAATATATAAGCTATAAAGTTAAAAAGCTACTTATTAGTATAGTATATAGTATACTTACCTCCTATCCCTTTTTACCTCTCTTAGTATATATAGTTCTAATAAGAGTAAGAGGTATTTAAAACACTATATATTAAGAGGAGAGTATTATATAAAGAGTTTATTATACTATTTACTTATCTAGTACTTATCCTTATTTTATATTATCAAAGCGCTGTGAGGTTATAGCATAAAACGCCAGGCCAGGGAAGGAAGGAGTGGCAGTAATATAGGGGTTAATCGTTATTAAGAAGGCAAGTTAGCCCTTCTAGCTACTTATATATATAGCGCCCCTTTTTAGGGTTTAGCTAATTAATATAGTTTAAACCTCAGCAGAGGCTAGCAATAGCTTAGCGCTAGCTTAGCGCTATAATCCTAATCCCTTATAATTACCCCCCCCCTCGGGAGGGCTTAGTCTCTAAGTCTATTAATCTATAAAACTCCTGCCCACGCGGGGATTTAAACCTTCTATAGCGCCTATAATTAGTTATATCCAGGCCTTTAGGTCTTTTACCTAGTTACTAGAGCTTTGCTAGAGGCCCCCTAGGTACTTAGCAGCTCTATTATTATCTTCTGCATAGCTTCAGGTCTTATACTAATATGCTAGCAGGCTAGCTTCTTCTATATAGCCTCAGGTCTTATACCTATATGCTATTAGCTTTGCTAGAGGCCCCCTAGGCACTTAGCAGTCTATTATCTTCTGCGCAGCTCTAGGTCTTATACCTACGCGCTAGCAGCTAGCTTTTTCTATATAGCCTTAGGTCTTATACCTATATGCTATTAGCTTCCGCCTAGCTTTAGGTCTCTTACCTATATACTAGCAGGCTTTGCCTACTAATCTCCGAGAGCTTAATAGTAGTAGTCTATTCATCCTCTAGTAGACATAGCTTAAAAACGCTATCCTTCCTGATCTATATACCTCTTATAGTAGGTATACCTTAGTCTTATATATTAGTAATATAATTAGTATTAAATATAATACCTATATAGCTTTAATACTTATATAGCGACTGCCTAAGCCTGCTAAGGGCCTAGCAACCTACTAGTAACTATAGTACTAATTAGTAGGGTAGCCCTTCTTATAATACTTTTTATATTATAGATTAGCTTAGTAGTTAGCATTATAATAGCCTAGCTTGCTATACTTTAGGCAGGAGCTACTCGGAGTATTAGGGCTATTATAATTAAAACGAGCCCTCTTTAGGGCTAGCTTAGGGGTAGCTACTTATGCCAGTAGCGCTAAGGGCTCTATAAGCCCTTTATAGCTATACTACTCTAGGTATATATATTATAGCTGCTTTATAGTAATAGCTATAACATATAGCTACTATATATTAAACCTCTAGCGTTTAAGGCCTTATTCAAGCTAGAGTAAAAGCTAGAAGTAAAAGGTAAGGGCTTAAGCCTAAGACTCTTTAAAGTCTAGGGTCCTAAGGGCTTAGTAGATTACTAATTACTGAGTAAAAACCTAGAGAGGCTATTAGCTAAGTTCTTACTAAACGCTATTAAGGAGGTTATATAGCTAGTACTCTCATAATCTAGGGTTAACATAGTCTTAGTAAATAAATATAGAGAAGTTAGCTTATATTAGATTAGTAAGGCTAGTATAGTAGTAATATTATTATATTTATAGCTTAATAGTTAGTCTTTTAAGTATCTAATAGATCTTCTATAGCTTAGAGGCTCTAGGCTAGAAGGTATTACTATCTTCTATTACTATTAGCTAATTATAGATTTAGGCTAGTATACTATTTTTAATAAGGGTTCTATAAGGGTATACTAGAGGGTGTTTATATTCGCAGGCCTAGGTCTTAAGGACTAGTATAGGGCGTGTAGATAGGGCTTAAATAAGCATATTATTCTAGTTAGCTTAGTGCTAAATAGTTATAATAAGTTTAGTAATAAGGGCTATATTAGGGCATATAGTTATTATTATCCCTAACTCTAGAGAGGTCTTAGAAGTGAAACTTTTACTTAACTTATTAGGTATAGAGGTATTAGTAATGCCTTAGTAGCCTAATCTTATACTACTACTTATTCTAGAGCTAGCTACCTATTAATTAGATAGAACTTACCTAATTATAAGGTTATGGCCTAAAACGCTAGGCTAGGGAAGGAAGGAGTAGTAGTAATATAGGGGTTAATTATTATGAAGAAGGCAAGTTAGCCCTTCTAGCTACTTATACGCGCAGCGCCCCTTTTTAGGGTTTAGCTAACTAATGCGGTTTAAACCTCGGCAGAGGCTAGCGATGGCTCGGCGCTGTCTCCTCGCTGTTTCGGCGCTGTAATCCTAATCCCTTATAGGCGCTAGGCTAGACCTTCCTGAATTTCAGGTCACGTGACCGCTAAGTCACGTGATCTCCGCGACTCTTTAGCTTTCTAGGGCTATGCTAGCTTATAGCTAAACTTTCCCTTCTTTAACACAAAATCTACTTAATATAGCATAATTAAAGCGTGCTAACCTTTGCTTATTTACTACTTATAATACTATTCTATATTAATCTATCTATTCTCTAGAGATAGAAGTATAATATCCTAATCAATTATCACCCTACCTTATTGATTAACTAATATAAGTATAATATCTAACTAAGCGCGAAGCTAACTAATCTATACTAACTAACTGCCTTAAACTTAATTAATACCCCCCCTCTACCTTATAATAATATACTAGATATGCACTAACTAGCTAGCTATATTTATAAGGATATAACTATGCTTATACTTAATACTAGAAAACTCTTTGAGCCTTATATTAAGGCCCTTCGATATTATTATACCGCGCTACCTAACTATAATACCCCCCTATATAAAGACCTAAAGGTTTTAACCCGAATAAGCCTATATAAGAGTAGCCTATTAAAGGCTTATTTATAAACCTTAATATAGAGGGATACGAGAGCCTAGCTTAGAGCGCTATTACTAAACTATAGAAGTTCCCTAACCTCCTCCTTATTAATTATAATTATTTAAGCAAAGGTTAGAAGGTTAATCTTATCCTTAATAATATAGTATAGTTACTTTAAAATAATCCTAACTTAACCCTTACCTAGATTTAAGACTAGCTTATAAAGAGAGCTACTTAAGATACTAAGTTTTAAGCTTTATATATTAGATATATTACTATAAGTAATAACCTTTATATACTTTATAATATTACCCTCTACTTAGTATATAAGAATTAGGAGCTCTAGGAGCGTTTAGATAATATCTATACTACTAGTAAGGATATTAATTAGTTTGCTATACTTAAGCACCATTAAAGGAGTATAACTAGGCTTAATATAATACTATTACTATTACTAAAGAGCGAGATAAGGTAAGGGATATTAATAAAGCCTTACTCTAGCGTTTTAAATATAATATAACTACTACTCCCCCCCTAGTAGATCCTCTCTCTAGTAATCATAATATAGCGCTATAAGTAATCCTTAACTAAATATTATATCTTAAGAGTTAGGTTTGCTCTAGCTCACCCTTATTAACTATTAGTAATCATGATACTTAGACTACTAAGATACCTAAGGTCCCTATTTTTATAAGTACTAAGAGTATTAATCCTAAGTACCTAAAGTTTAATACCTAGCCTTTTTATATTAAGATATATCTTAATAATAGAGAGTATTATAGTAAATCCTAATACTTTAAGTATTTACTCTCACGCCTTAGAGGAACTACTTATAATATCTTATCCCCCCTCTTCTTAAGTAACCTATCTTAAATTACTATAGTAAAATAGCTTATTAATAAGCTAAAGGGTATCTTTATTAACCTAGTTTAGTATAATAAGGCCTAGATAAAGCTTAATACCCTTATTATTTTATTTACGAATATCTAGATTAAATAAGCTACTTTTACTAAATCTATTTATAAAGCTAAGCTCCTAGAGTCTTAATAGCACTAGAAGTTCTATAAGAAACTACGTACCTCTCTTTAGAACTAGAACTCTATTTATTATATAAATAGCGCCCTTAACTTCTAGGACTATACTACTTAGGTTTATATTATAGCTTATATTATAGCGCCCTCTAGTAACCGCTTAGTTAATTAAACTACTATATAAAGCTCCGCCTCAGTAGCCCGCGCTAAACCTTCTAGTAGAGGAAACCCCTATATATAAGCCTATACTAACTAGGACTAAATCCCTAAGGCTTTATATAAGAAGCTCTATAACTAGGATACTTATTTTATTTATAATAATACTAGCTATATATCGCGGGATTACCCCTATAAGAGGGCTAGAGATACTATAAGTATTACTAAGCTTATTAAGGCTACTAATAGTAGCCTAGAGCTAGTAGAAAAGTAAAGCCTCTAGTAAAAGCAGACTCCCTACTAAGGGAGAACTAAAGAGATTAGTAATTAATAATAATATCTATTAACTTATAATAATTAATTAGTAGTAAACTACTAGAAAGAGTTAGTTCTAATTTATAATAGATATAATATTTACCTTAGAGCTCTTCTTAATACTAGAGTAAATAGCTATGCTTTTATAAATACCTATATAACCCCCTTACTAAGGGATTTTTATTATATTCAATATAATAAGCTATAACGCCCCATCCTAGCTACTAGATTTTATAGAGAGCTATTAAACGCTATAGCTAAGGTATAAATAACCTATATATACGTAGACTACTAAGAATTAATATAAATACCCCTCCTCTAACTTAATATAGGGAGGTATAACCTTATTCTTGGCTACTTATAGTTTAAGTACCATAATATTAGTATAAATATATGCTATTAGCGCTTATACTAGCCTAGTAATACCCCTATAGCCTAAGACCTCTCTTAAATAGTTATATAAAGTACTAAATACCTCCTTTAACCTGCTAAAACTAATATTAAGTATTAACTTAATATAGAACGCTATTAAGCTATATTTAAAGCTAAGGAATAGCTATACAACGCCTACAAAGCTATAGGAAATACGATAGAGACCCCTACAAGGATCTTACAACTAAGCTACGCTCCTAAGGACTTAGGATATTATAATAACTTATAAAAAATAAATACAGTATTAAAAGGAGCGCTAATAGCTACCCAGACCTCGTGAACACTATATTAGAAGCCTGAACCCCTTAGCCCCGAGGCTTAATAAGTAAAGAAAGACCTCGATATAGTATTTATTAGCGCTATAGGGTTCGAGAGGAACCTAAAGCGTGCTAATATTAACCTAGGCTCTATATCGCTATACGAGCGTAACCTAATAATCGCTAATAAGAGGGAGGTAGGGGAAAAGAGTATAAACCTATTATAAGTTAACAAAGCTAAAAACTAGCGCCTAATTAAGGAGAGGCGCCTATTATACCTCTAAGATTAGAAGGATTACTTTAGTGAGACTACTAATAATATAATACCTCCCTATTACCCTTATAACTACTAAATCAAACTAGAGCTAGGCGCTAAGGAATAATTAACTTTATATTTACTATATAAGTAGTTACTCCTAGAATCTAAGGCTACCTAATAATACCTCCTAGATAATTTAAAAAAGGGCTTTATTTGTAAAGGTATCGAGGGGCTAAGAGCCACGGTTAGGTCAAACTAATAACAGAAGCACCCAAAAGATAGGGTCCGTATTATTATACTACTTTTGCTTACTTCCTCTAAGATCCCTTATTTCTAGCCTTTAGCAAGTATTTACTAAGTCTTCGCTATAAGGGTTCTATACCCTAGACCTATAGGCCTCTCTATCCCTTTAGCTTATAGTAGCTGAAGCGTCTCTAGCTTCTCCGGTTTAGGTATCTAGTTCCTTATAATTATCCCCCTTCTAATTATAGTAATCCCTACTATAAGATCGGGTATTATAGGTTAGCCCTCTGTTATTATCCTTCTTAGCTATCCGGGGTGGGCCCCGGTCCTTCACTTATTACTACTATTATCTAGCGCGGTATCTATTTGCTAAATATTTGCTAAAAGACGGTAGAGCCCTTGGAGTTATAGATATAATAGCTAGGCCTATAGTCCCGTTCCTTATAGTTCCTCTCCTTTTAGGCCCTTTTATGCTCTCTATCCGGGCTATTCTAAAGGGATCCTATTATTTCCTTTCGAACGAGGGCGGTTATCCTTATAGTAACCTCGTTTTTATTCTCCCGTTATTCGCCCTTTATTTAGCAAGCACTTTCTTATGCTATACTCTTGTGAAGACTTCGTTTCTTATCTTATTATTTCCTTTTAAAAGAGGGTAGTTATTCTAATAATAGCTTCGTTTTAGTTCTCCCGTTATTTGCTCTTTATCTAGCGAGCACCTTCTTATACTATACCTTTATAATAACTTCGTTTTTTATCCTATTATTTCCTTTTAAAAGAGAGCGGTTATCCTAATAGTAGCTTTATTTTAGTTCTCCCGTTATTCGCTCTTTATCTAGCGAGCACCTTCTTATATTATACCCTTATAATAACTTCGTTTTTTTATCCTATTATCCCCCTTCTAAACAGGCGCGTCACGAGGCTATTAAGTAGGTCGGATAGCGACTATCGTTACTAATTTACTATATCTATCTCCCGGTAGGTAGTACCTATTATAATAAGTAACTACTATTCTTTGCTATCTGAAGTCGTATCTACCTTTGTAATAGTTCGGCGAGGTCTCTCTAGTAATTTATAAAATAACGGCTTTTTCCCGCCCTAGGGTTAGTTCTTTTCCCTCCTTATTATACTATATTATTTAATAACTATTTTTATATTATCTAAGCCCTTTATTGAGACTTCGTAGAACCTCCCTAACTTTTAATACTTCCTTAAATATTATAAGCGCTAAGAGCTTTATTAGCTAACTCCTCGCTAAGTATAGCCCTACTGAGGCTGAACTTAGTAGTAGTAACTATTAGCGTAATTAGGCGGGTAGTAGCGAACCCTGCGTTAGTTGCGCCCTGTGGCTCCCTAAGAATGCCTAGGTTATCTACGCCTATCGCTGCGATAGTGATCGTATATGCGAGTTATACCGGGTTTGCAGTATTAAGTGCTATAAGGTGAGTTTAGCAACTATTTGGTAGAGGTATAGGCTAACTTTTCCTATTTCTAGATTCCTACTTATCTTATTAATACTACTCGTTTCTATTAGAACTAGGTTAAGTATTATATCTATGCGATTACTACTAGCTAGTATTAATAGCGCGAGATCTTCTATATCTTTATAGCTATAGAGCAGGGGCAGGAGCTTCTCTAATACCTCTATAACTAGTTAGTAAACCCTGCTAGTCTTAAGCCTAGTTCTAAGAACTATAAGAACTAGCTCCTCGTTATAGGTATCGAGGAGAGTATAGCTTCGCATACCTAGGCGTATCTATAGGTTTCGCTCGAGGTAGGTTTCACCTTATAGTTAGTCTCGCCCTTTCGTTAGTCTAATATATATTTATAGGCAGCTCGCTGGGCTAAGGATAAGGTTCTAGTTAAGGAGATTATAATATAGCTCGATAATACTCTCCCTACTTACTTATATAATAAGACCTATATCTTTAAGTAGGCTACCTTTCTTAATAAGCTTACTAATATCCTAATAATATAGCTTTTAAAAAGCGATACCTATATATCTACGCTTCCTTTATAGGAGCCTTTAAAGGTCTAAGGATCCTATATACTTTGTAATACTTACTACTATGCTCCTATTACTATCTTCGAAGTTATTAGTAGTAGTCCCGCGCTATAACTAAATTCTTAGAAGAAGGTTAGCAACGCCTTAGCAATAGCTTAGTAATACTAGGTTTATAATAGCGAGGAGGATGAGTCCTCTGCTATAGAGGATAGCAACTCTAATAAAGCTATAGAGAGCGATAGTTAGGGTAGTAATAGTAGTACTACTAGCGAGAGCTCTAAGGAGGAGAGCGAGGATAATAATAATAATAACAAGGGTAATAATAATAATAATAAGTAGTAGTGCTAGTAGAACTTTAGCGAGAGTGCAGTGGATTTCTATAGTAATATAAGGTTAGATACCTATAGGGTTTGCGTTATTTTTATAGGGGGGGTCTTCTCTTTAGCGTTTTAGCTATCTTATAGTTAATTGACTTTTCTTATTAATCTATACTACTTATTATCCTACTTATAATACGACTTACGCTACTATTTCTTAAATCTAGCGAGGATTTGCAAAGCATTTGCTAAGTATTCTTCAGGCTCCTAGGTATTATACTCTACTAGCTAGCCTTTCTACTTAACTAAATATAGGGGGCTTGTTAGCGCTTCCCTCTATAATATAATATCCTCGACTTCCTATTCCTTAGGGTCTTCTTTAAGGTCTAGGAGCTACCCCTTAGCGAGCTTTTAGCTATACTATAGCTTAAGTAGAGCAATAGAGAAGATATTATATGCTCTGCTATACTTCTCTAGGAGTTATACTCTATAGGTATTAGAGCTTATAACTTCTATAACTAGTATAGGAATAAATCTTAGGGCGAGCTTTCGCTAACCCTTCGCGAAATAGAAGTTCTTTATTAAGAGTCCTATAACATCTCTAACGTAATATAATTACGCTTTTCTTCTAGCGTTCGCATTCTTAGCTTATACCTTAGTTATATATCGCTAGGTCTTAGCTATTCTTTAGCGAACCTCTATTAGCTTCTTAAGCCTTTTATTAACCCCTTAAGTCCTAATCTCCACGTTTAGCAAGCAGTAGTTAACTATTCGAAGGTAGTATCCTATAAGGGCTTTAAATAGGGATATGCTAATAGTAGCATATTTGCTATTATTAATGAAAATTCAGCCTTAACTAGTTATATTGCCTATTAGTTGCGCGAGCCTTCGCTAAACTTTATAAGATATATAGTTAGGGTCTAGTGTGTTCTTTCGGTCTAGCTATCTATCTATAGATACTATGCAGTAGAGATATACCCTTCTATATCTCAGGCCTTAGTCTAGTCTTACTAGAACTAGCTAGTAATTAGTTTATCTTAGTTACTAATAATAACCTCTAGCGTGCTATATTAGCACTCGATCTCTTAATATAGGATCCTCGCTAGACCTGCAGCGTCTAGTTGCTTAGTTATCACTAAGAACCGTACTACTTTAGTTATCTGATATATAATTACTAGGATTATATTATAAGTAACTCTATTATCTTAGCGACTTTCTAGCAAGCTAGTTAAGAAGGCTAAGGAAATCTATTAGAATAGGTATACTAGTAGTTCTAGTATTTATAATAGCCCGTATAGCTTATGCCGTAGTATGCACACCCCTTAGCAGCGCGGGCACTTAGTAATATATCGCTATATGTCCTCTATTAAATATAGCTAATAAAACTTTTATAAGATTAGCTTAGCTATCTTATTTACTCCTATATACCCTAATCTAGGCATATTATAGTAGTTTTTTAGGATTTTATAGCAGAGGGATCCCTCTTCTAGGATAATAAGTCTTCTTCTAAACCAAAGGATGTTATTCTTATTAACTTAGTATCCTTAGTATTCCCTAGCGTCCTAGCGAACCTTAGCTGCGATATCTCTATAGAGGGGGTCTTTAGCCTGTAGTCCTCTAACTATCTATTTGAGATCTGCGCCTAGTTATAGCATATAAGCCGTTTCGTCCTAAATAAGCTCCCTTATTATAGCACGTAGGATATACTATTCCGGTATAGTAACCCTAGCTCCCCCTGAGTCCTCTAGCCTATTGCTATTCTCTCGTAGAGTAGTTAGCGTGGCATTTGCATATGCTTTCGTGCGGGTAATAGCGCTAATATATATACTTATATATAGTAGCTTATTAGTACCTATCGTAGGGTAGTACTAACTTGAGGGTAAGGATCCCTTAACCTTAGAGCTAGCCCTCTAGCAAGGTTCTTATATGCTTCGCTAGACGGCTCGGGTATAAGTTCTTATAATTACTATAGTTCCTTTAAGCTTAGTAATATCCTAGCGAATATTTACTAAAAGCTAGCTAATAAGCCTAAGTTTCTTTCTAAGGGTGGGAAGTATATTATCCACCTTAGTATCTTCTACTATATAGTCAGGGCGTTGCAATAGTCTATCTACTGGATTAGTAACCCCTAACTTATACTAGATTTCGAAGTTAAATGCTAATAAGTAGTAAACCTATTGTATAAGTTTTCTGCAAATATCCCGCGCGGGTATAGCGAGCACTCCTTTTAGCGCTATATAGTTTATAAGTACTACGAATTTCTTAGGGAGTCCTTATAGGTACTACGCCTAGTAATCTAAACTTTCTATAATAGCAAGGAGTTCCTATTACCCTATAGCCTAGCGCCTCTCTATATCTAAGAGCTTCCTTAACTAGAAGGCTACTAGGTGCTAAACTATGCTATACTTCTGCAAAAGCATGCTAGACGCTACCTGAGTAGATATATTAGTCTTAACCCTAGTTTCTAATATTAGGTTATAGTATCTTAGTATTAGGGCTTTGGCGAATGCTCTCTGAAGTATCTCGAATACGGTCTATATCTCCCCTATCTAGGCGAAGGCTCCTGACTTCGTGCTATTTTAGCTTCCCTTAAGCGCGCTAGTTATAGGGGCTATAATATGAGAATATCTTATAATAAACTTATAGTAAAAGTTATAGAAACTAAGGAATACTTAGATATCTCTAAAAGACTTAGGCACTAGCTATTTAGCAACCGCTCGGACTCTATCTAGGTCTATTCTAATGCTATCTTAGGTATTGCGGAACCCTAGAAAATCTACTTCTATCTAGTAGAAGTTATACTTCTTTAGTTTTATAAATAGTTTAGCAGCCCTTAGGCGGCGTAGGATAGCATAGAGGTCCTTAGTATGCTATTCCCTTATATCTAAGTAGATTAGAATATTATCTAGGTATATAATATAGCAGGTATCTAGAAGGTTAGCGAGTATTTAGTGAATATACGCCTAAAACGTTGCTAGGGTATTTATAAGCCTAAATAGTATTATAGTATACTCGAAGTAACTATATTACGTTCTAAATGCTATTTTCTACTTATCTGCCTTATTAATTGCAATTCGGTAGTATACCTCGCTTAAGTTAATCTTTAAAATAAACTTCGCTCTAGCGAGCCTATCTAGAAGCTCGCTAATTAGTAGCAGAGGATAATAGTTCTTTACTATGATTTTATTTAATCCCTTATAATCTACGCATAGTTATAGGCTTCTATCCTTCTTAAGCATAAATAATACTAGTGCTCCTATGGAGCTAGTTAAGCAGCGTATATAGCCTGCCGCCTCTATATCCTGGATATACTTAGTGAGCGTTTATAACTACTCCGCTGATATAGGATATATTAGTCTATATAGGGGTTCCTTGCTAGGTTTTAGTTTAATATAGTATACTACTCCCTTTAGCCTCGGAACTTTCTTTGTATTCTCTTTATTAAAAACGTTAGTAAAGTCTTTAAGTTCCCTAGGAATCTTCTTTTCCTACTTATTATCTAGCAAGTATTTACTTAAGGACTTTATATCCTTCTTATTAGGGCTTATAGCACCTATTAGGTATATAATATAAGCCTATTAGCTATTCTCTACGATCTCTTAGATAATTGCCTCTAGCTTAGCGAGCGAGAGGGGTTTATATAACTAGGTATATGCATAGGTATCTATATAGATACCTTCCTATCCTATTAAGTCGTTAGATAAAAGGATATCTCCTGCTCCTTTAGGGCGAGGGCTTATAATAAAAGCCTAGCGAATCTTCTATAGGTAACCCCGACTATTTATAAGGAAGAATATAAGCTAGTAGACCTTACCTATAGGCATAGGCCTTCCCTAGAAATCCACTAGTTCAGGGGTTATAATACTAGTAGCCTCCTTTAGTTAGAGCCTCTCGACGAGGTCTTCTTATATAATATCTATTATTATATAGGTATCTATATTAACCTCTAGTTTAACTTCGCTAGACGCTCGGAGTGCTAATACCTATCCCTTAATAGTCTATCCTATTAGAACCGAGGTGATTTCTAGTATAGTGCCCCTCGGGGTTATATCTATGCCTACTTATTTCCTAAGTCTTTAGCGTTAGTTATGCTAAGTATTATAATTATGCTTATCCCGCCCCGCCTTAGGTTTAGGTTCCGATTGCTACCTATTAGCTGCGCATAGGGTTCGGTATAGTTAGGGGAGATATAGCTATACTTCTTATAGTTATAGCATTAGGGTCCCCGGGAGTTAGTAGACGTACTACTAGCGCCGGGGGTTATATAAGCATCCGCTAAGCACTCGTTCTAGGATAGGGTCTCTAGGTAGCGATCCCTTAAGTCTATCGACCTAGGGGGTTATAAGCTGCTCTTATAAGGGTAGTCTAGAGAGCCCGAGTATAGTTGCTTGCGCGACTCGGAACGGCTAGCGGATATTCCCCTATATCTCCCTTCTATAATCTCCTATAATCTCTATATATATAGGGTAATAGTATATATATTAGTATAGTTAATATCCTGCTTAAAGAGTTCGTCCTTTAGGGTCCTAATAAGGCCCTAAAAGAA
>JAOQIF010000583.1:0-55579 GCA_026260285.1 Colletotrichum sansevieriae | reverse complement strand
GAGAGGTTATTAACTAAGAGGACTTGCTTAGAGCTAGGGTTACTATAGTATAGCAGTATATCCCACGCTAGGTTATAAGGGAGCTTATAATAAGTGAAATAGTAGATAGTTAGTAACCCTCTAAAGCAATAGAGAACCTCATCCGCGGACTGCAGGCTAATAACTTATATTACTAGATATAATTAGAGAGGGCGTATAGACTAGCTAGCGATTGTAGGGGCTATATAATTAATAATTATAGAACCCTATTCTATAAAGAATAGTTAGAGATATTATAAGAGGGGTCTCTGAGGCTAGAGATCCTTTGCTAATACTATAATAACCGCAGGGTAGGTTATATAGGGGTAAATAAGACTACTTAGTTAATCTCAAGGAACTTCTACTAGCTGAACTTAGCTATAGATATATATAATTATATTATAGGGTGCTATATATACTAGGGGAACTGCATTCCAAGGCGTAAGCCTTATAGAAAGTTATAACTACTACCCTTACCCGCATACCTATTCTAGGAAATAAGCATAGACTTTATCACTAGATTACTAGCAAGCTCTTAGCATATAGGTAGAGAATATAACGCAGTTCTTATTATTAAATAATTAAGTTCGCTATATTTATCCTAATAATAAAGTATCTAATAGCTACTAAGTTAGCGCAGATTATCTATAAATAGTTTAAATACTGCTTTAGTACTCTAGAGGGTATTATTAGTAACTAAGATAAGCTCCTAACTAGCTAATTTTAGGAAGGGTTTATAAGAGAGAGGGCTATTAAGCGCTACCTTTCTACTATATACTACCCCTAGACTAATAGGTAGTTAGAAAGGATATATTAGATATTAGAGAAGTACCTATAAGCATATACTAGTAACTTACTATATGAATACGCAGTCTAGCTACCCGAGGCGGAGTTTATATATAATAATAGTTACTATAGCACTACTAGCTACTTAGTAATAGAGGCCTTATATAGTTACTACCCGTGTTATATAGAATATATAACTCCTATAAATAGGGTTATAATATAGGGCGTAAGGGAGTGAATTAAATATATTTCAAGACTCTATAAGAGGGCTTATAAATAGTAGCAGAAGGCTACTAAAGTATAAGCAAAGTATTATAATATAAGGCATAAGGACTAGACCTATTATTAGGGATAGGTTATTAAGCTATTAATAAAGAACTTCTAATTTAAGAATAAGAAACTAGCACTTAGGTTTATATAGCTAGCTATTATAGAACTAGTTAGCATATAAGTATATAGGGTCTATCTACTACTATAATATAAATAGAAATATAATATATTCTCTATTACCTTATTAGAACTATAAGATAACTACTAAGTAAGTAGCAAAGGTTTACCTATATATCTAGAGCTTAAAGATAAGCTAGAGGAGTAGGAGGTAGAAGAAATTATTATATAGCAAGGTATTAGTAATAATATATAATACTTAGTTAAGTAGGTAGGATAGCTTATAGAATATAATATATAGGAGCCTATAGAGAACTTAGCGAACGCGCAAGAGGCTATTTATAAGTTTATTAGATAGCATAAGAGGTCTTATAAGAAATAGGATAACTAGTTGCTAAAGTTATAGCAATAAGTTACTAAGTAAAAGTTATGAAACTATAGAATAGAAGCTAAATTAAGAAGTAGAATATTAATCGTATTAAGTAGTAAATTATTACTAATATTATAGCAAAAAGAGGGTATTATCCTATAAAGAAAAGGGAGAGAGCTAACGATCTAACTAGTTATTTACTTCTAACTATAGCTATAAGCGCGAGCACCCTAACTACTATAACTATAAGCAGCACTATAGCAACTAGTTGCTAAGCTAGTATTACTAACATCCCTATTATTACTACCTATAGGCTAACTACTAGCTAACTTATTACTAGGGTTACTACCTAACTCACTACTAGAGTTACTACCCGACTTATCACTAGAGCTACTACCCACCTCGCTACCTAACTTATCAATAGAGCTACTATTAGAGATAGTAATAGTAACCTTAGTTTTTTTAGCCTTCCTAGCCTTCTTTGCTAACTTATTACTATCCTCTAAGCTATATTTAGTAGGAGTATAGAAGTAGGAGGTATATAAGATAGGGCGAGTACTAGTAATAGTAATAAAGCAGGAGGGAATATTATTAGAGGTATACTTAACGAGATTATCTTAGAGCAACTTATTAAACTTAGGAAAGGAGTTAATATTATACTTATAAGGGTGCTTAGGGATTAGCTTTATTAAAGAGTTATTAACTAGATAATTAATCTTATTATAGAGGTATATAGTAGAACTATTATTATAAATATATAGCAGCTAGGCGGCGTTTAGGCGCTAAAGCATATTAATACTATTATAAAGGGTACTAACCTAGAACTAATTATTAGTAGGATATAATTAGTAAGGGAGTAGCAAATTATAGCTTATATAAACTAAGATATTAAGAGCTAGGTACTTATAGATTAAGGCAAGCTCCTAGAGTTAGAGCTACTCTATATTATAGCTACTACTACTAGTAGTAGGATTATAGATAAGTATAGTAATATGCTTCTATACTACTAACTAGTTACTAAGTAAAGCGAGGATATAATAATAATAAAGAGGGGTTAAAATACCTTTATATTCCTAAATTTAGATCTAGTGGAATATAACCTAGGTTATTTAGGCAGCGCCCTAAAGCTCCTAGGGAACCTACTAGGTATTAGTATATAGCAACCTAGCGGGGAACTAGCAGAGACTTATAGTAGTATATTTCTTCTTATTAAAGTTATAATAGATATAATTCTATATATATTTGCTATATATATAGCGAAGGTTAATAATATCCTAATATATCTTATAGAGATAGCTAGGGTAGGGATAGCTACTATTAGCGCTACTGGTAAGGTTACTAGAGAGGATTTTAGGATTATAGAGGTATTTAGCAAGCACTATGCCTATATATATAATATAGGATATAGTAGAGAGCTATTAGTAAAAGGCTAGAGAAGAAAGTAATTAAAAGAAGATATAAAGAGAAATTAGATAATTATAGCAAAAGCTTGCAAAATAGGTGCTAAAGAAAAAATAGAAGCTATTAAGTTAAAAAAAGGATAGTAAAGAGGGGAAAATTTAAATAGGTTAGAGACCTCAAAAGGAAGACGCCCTTTTATACTTAATATCGCTAGGTAATAAGGCTAAATAGTTACTAGCTATATACCGCTAAATAGTTATATAACTATTAGCAACTAATTAAAAAAGTAATAATAATACCTAAAATTCAAAAATATATAACGCGCTAGAAATAAAATATATTATTTACTATAATAGCCTAAATCTAGCGCCGGAAAGAGCGATAGCAAATAATATAATAAAGGCGCTAAACTATCGCCCTATAGTTAGCAATATAGAGCTGCATTACCCTACTAGTATGCCTTAGGGACTAAGGCTTTAGAAGGGGGGGTAATTATAAGGAATAGGTAGTAAGTATAGGATATAAAGCTATGCTATTAGCAAAATATTAGCAAGTTAGGGGCGGATAAATGCACCTTAGAGAGAACTCTGCAAGCTATAGACTTAGAAGGTTAAGTAATAATTTAATATAATAACGGATACCTATATTTCAGCATTCTAGCCTTTCCTGGTTTAGGCCTATAGCCATACTCTTACACTTAGTTACTTAATATAATAGTAATTAGCTTATATTAGTTAGCTATTATAGTTATAATCTATTATATTAGCACTTAGCTAGTTACTTTATCTAGCCCTTTAGCTTAGGCTAGCCTATTAGCTATAGCTATAGATATCTAGCCTTATAGCCTATCTAGTCTATAGGGAGGGGTCTTATATTCCCTATTTTTATATATATACTTATTATCTAAGTAGCAAGCGCTTAGCATAAGTAGCCTATCCTATTTAGGGCCTCTAGCCTCACTTAAAGCATAGCTTCTCACCTCCCCTTATTAGCTTATATTATCCTCTAATTATTTACTAAGGTTATCTTCCCTATATAGGTTTATATAAGCTATTTTACTCTATACTTAGTAAATACTAAGTATAAGTTCTTTAGCCTAATTAATAAGTAGTACTTAGGTATATAGTATTATTATTATTACTAACCTTCCTAAAGCAGGGTAGAAGCAAAAGAATTATAAATATATTAAGGGCTAAGGGCTATAGTTAGATTAAACTAATAGTAGAAGCACTTAAAAGGTAGGTCTAGTATTACTATATTACTTTTACTTACTTCTTCTAAGATCCTTCTTTTTAGCTTTTAGTAAGTATTTACTAAGTCCTTGCTATAGAGGGTTCTATACCCTAGACCTATAGGCCTCTCTATCCTTTTAGCCTGCGCTAGCTAAGGTGTCCCCAGCTTCTCTAGCCTGGGTGTCCAGTCCCTTATAATTAAATAATAAGCGATTTAGAATATTAGTAACTATAGTAGGTATTCCGCTTAATAATCCGCCTATAGAGGGCTATAGTAAGGAGGATAAGACTATACCTAGTCTAGAGAAATGGAAAGGTAGCTAGAATCCTATTAAGAATAAACACTATATAATATATAACTATATTAACTATAATAAGAGAGATAATAATAAGGTTAAGCCTAGCTAGCCTAGTTAGGTTACTAAGATAAGTCCTCTAGATTAAGCTATTATAATTAATAATAATAAAGTTACTATAATAGATAATAAGATAAGTTAGTTAAACTAATTTACTATATTTAATAATAATAAAGGCATTATAATAAATAATAAGGCGGTTTACCTAGACTAAGTTATTATAGTTAATAATAGTAAGGGCTATAGAGAATAGAATATTATAAGTAATAACGAATCTACTTAGATAGACTAGGCTACTATAAGCTATGAAATTAATATTAATATTATTATAAGAGATACTTTATTAAATAATATTTAATAACTAGATTAAGCGGGATGGATTACTACAATAGAGAATATTAGCTTTTTCCTAGATAGGAATAAGTAGAACTAGGGTTAATAGTAGATATAGATAACTATTAGAGAATTTATATACTTATAGTATTACTTAGTTTGCTTCTTTAGAAATTAGATAAATTGCTCTAGTTACTATAAGGATATAGTATTCTTACTTTATAGGGGGGATACTACTACTAGTTAGCATTACCTAGTAGCTATAAAGTATTATATACTTAGGGTATTATACCCACTAGGTAGACAATATAAGAATCTTGACACTTGCATACGCACCCCCAACAATGGGGCTCTGCTGTCTCGACACGCCGGAACAAGGCGCGCACTTGTCGATAAGGTCTCACATCCCGGTGAAGCCCCCACCTTCGGGAACGATCGGTCCCTTGCTGCTGCGAGGCAGATTCGCTCGTCGATCTCTCTCATTCTTCCCCAGGTTTATTTTTTTTTTCCTCGTTTCACCACGCTCTCGGCCACCGTCCCGCGACTGCAGTCTTCTTTTTTGCACTACAGATGCAAGCCGTGTGCACCGCGCAACGGCGTCGTAGAATGTCATTGGATTGCAGCGCCTCGAAGGGGAAGAAAGGGACCCAGAGCCAGGGGGCTAAAATGGGCGGCGTCCCCTGTGCCACGGGGCTAGCTGGGCACCTATGCTCAGCTGTACGTTGGTCGTCAGAGGCGCTGAAAAGGGTCCATGCTACGAACTTCCAGACTTCTAGTCCCGTCGTCATCTTTGTGGCGGTCTGCCGGTCTTGTGAACCAGGGCAGAGGGTGCTAACTAGGACGGCCCGTCTGCAGGTTTTCCCTGACAAGCCCGGCTGTTGGTTGACGGATGATGAAGCCAGTCCGAGCAAGATTTGCAGCGGAACGATTAAATGAGAAAAAAAAGGCGGCTCTTTAAGTTGCTAAGGCGAAATAGGGCGAACATTTGGGTGGTTGGTGCGAGGACCCCTGCCTTCTCCGCTGCAGAAATGCAGCTCTGGATCCAACCAGACAGGGGAGTAAGCTCTCGGCCTCCCGGCCAGCTAAGCAGACTTAAGGTAATGTAAGCAACCATCACCACTCGGTGAAAGGCCCTTCCTGCGCCCTTTCTACTACGCAGCAACCGGCATGCGAGAAACGTACAGAGACAAAAGCAACATCGGGTTAGAGTTTATCTCTCGTAACGATGTGCCCCTCCACCTCGACTCAAATCCCCTGTTGGCCCTTTCTCTCTCCCTCGACACCCCCGTCCCGTCACATGACATGAGCTTGGCGGCGAAACAGCCTTTCTGTGCTGTTGTTTTCTGTCGTCATTTATGCCTCCTTGGCTGGCTGCAGTGCGGTGTCGACCCGATGGACCGCTTTAACCTACACTGCCCGACCGTTTTTTCCCACTTTCACGTTGTGGAGGAGGACGGAACCTACGGTTGGTGCTTCGAAGCGAGGCGTCCCGTCTGCGGCTGGTGCAAAGCCAAATGTCTCTCGCTTCAGTTCTCCGAGCCGTAAATACCTCTACCTTGCTTCCTACCAGCCATGTGTCTTTGGTACTTCCAAGTGTGTCCAAGTACCCTCTCCGAATATCCCCCCCCCACGAGTCCATCACAGACGTGCTTTACTTTGGAATACTCTTTCCTGTGGCTTGCGTCAAAGGACCGCTATTCCGAATTACACGATAGTTCCATCTCACCTACTTCTCTCCCAACAGGCCGTCAACTGGCTTGAAGTTCCATTCCGTACTAGCACCTCTTGGCTCGTGGCTTACACACCGAGTCAAATCGGCTACAGCCGAACGGCCCAGGATCGGTATCTGTCGTTCCGAAAAGAGAAAAAAAAGCAGAGATGCGCTTGCTTCTATGCTAAGTGGGCTCGAATTTCACTATGGACCGGTCATTCACCTGGGCATCGCTCGGGATGCGCCCATCCTCATACAAACTAGGCGCGGAAAGAAAAGAATCCAAGACGGCGGTTAGAGTCTATCTTTCGACCTCGAATTCTCCTGCAAGTCTCTTCCTCACCACTTGCTTCTAGCGTATCGGTTCTCCTACCATCCTCGTAGCAAGCACTGGCTGCTGGGGCTTGCTCAGTCTCTCTGTACCGCACCGTACCTTAGCTTGCCCCTCCTCTCACCGTCTGTCCTTGCAGCACACGCTTCGATCACCTGTTGGACGAAACTTAAAGACGTTTGTGTGCCCCTCCCAGACATTGCGAGACGAATGTAGCTCGGACCCCCAAACCGTCGACCTCTTACCTCTACCAGTTCCTGGTTGACCCCTTCGTATATAGCTCTTCTGGTTCCCTTCCCACCCAAACTGCTGTTAGGTGACTGGCGGGTTTTCATGTCCGAAGATCGTGACATCGAAACAATCCCTACGCACGTCTCGCGTTCTCTCAGACGACAACAGGAACGAGAAACACCAAGGCCCGGAACATGATGGCTCCAATGGTTCTGCCCCGAGCTGACCCCGCCGGGCTGCACATGACAGAGCCTCTGGCGGGCACGATTATGAGCGTCATCATTTGTCTCGTTTCCATCAGCATCATCTCCGGCTTCATCGGTATGTAGTTCGCCGCTGTGGATGTAAGCGCGGTTGCCAGAAACAAGTGGTACTAACTAGAACTTACAGCCCAAAGGAGCGCACCGATAAAACACTGGAGGATGATTCCCTTCGTGGTGTGGCGTAAGTTTGACCATCGGGGTGTGCGCGACTATGGACACAAAAAGTACTGACAGGCATACTCCAGTGGTTTTACTCGTTTATCTCGACTCATATCTATTCGTCTTCGTCACAGCGGTATTACAATTCGCACTCGGCGTCAATACGAACATTCAAATCTGCGACGGCGCTATTCTACTTTGCCTAGTATGCTACATCACGACGAAGGTGTTGATCTACTTGTTCCTCGTGGAGAAAGCAGTGCGTATTTCGGTCGCCGAAAGAAGTCGCGCAGGCGATGCTGACGTGTTGCGAAGCACATCATCCGAGGAGCGACGAAGCCGCGTCTCAAATCGAAGCTCTACATCTTCAACTCGTTTGGCATGCTTGGCGTGTACGCCATCATTGCTATTCTCAACTTCGTCTTGTAAGCTGGCCACCGAGTTAAGACGGACAGTAACCTGACGAGAACACAGTCGAATTACCCGGATAGATGACGGGCAATGCTATATTGGCATGCAAAAGGTCTCCATGATACCTCTTATCTCTTTCGACGCCGTCGTCAACATATATCTCACCATCCTCTTCCTCATTCCTCTAAAGAGTAAGTCATCACCCAGTATCACGATCAGTTCACCAATTTACGAAACCAATAGGTCTTTACACGTTCAAAAACTTCCCAAAGACACCTGCGAACGTGCGCTTGAGGACTGTTGCGCTGCGGACCTTCATCGGTGCCCTGTGCACACTTACGAGCAGCATTGTGTAAGTTGAGCAGATAACAGGTTTAAGCTCAAAGTTTCTGACTCGGTTCAGGAACCTGACCGTTTTGATGGCCCTCGACGGCGAGCCCGGCTGGGTTTGCCTGATGTGCTGCAATAGCGACAGTATGCTGCCCACCCCAACGCATCTCTGCCTTCACTTTGCTAATCCCCATGTCTGTGTGTTCAGTTCTGTTCTCTGCTATTGTCCTCCAATGGGTAACATCCAAAGACAACGTTGCTACTCAAGGCTCGTCAGGCGGGGCATATCGCAGCAATGTGGACCACCCCTTTGTCGTTGACGACTTTCGCCAAGGCCCCGAGGGCGGTTTTTCACCTCACATCGCCCCGAGCCCAAAGCATGTAATGGATGACATGGGCGAAGTCTCACTCGACAGCAGCGCGCGATCCGAGTTTGCCAACAGCGACAAGGCCTATAGCGAGGTAGAGAGGAGTAGGGAGGCATCGTCTGCGGGCTCGAACGGTGGCGGAGTTGTGGTGACAACGACCGTTCAGCGCGAATCAAAGCCGGAACCGGCATGATTGGAGGAAATGCAGATCGAGGACGGGTACACAGCACCCAACGGATCCCAGCGGACGAGCGGGCGGGAAGAAGAGTTCGACAACTCCACGAGGGGCTCACGGACGAATATCACGGCCGGCAAGCGTTAATATGAGGGTCTAAAAAGGGCATTCCGACTGCTTTGATTGTCACATCCGGCATTATATCCAGGAGTACCTCTTCCTCCATTCTCCTCTTTTTTATCCGGCGCGGATCGTTTCAACGGACAAATCATCATGGGGCGCAATAAGGGTTCATCATTTTTTTACTGGGATCGGACTGCCCTCACGGGTTCTAGGACGAAAAATTTATGGGAGGCATTTATTCCTTGATATCACGACACACGATCGACTCAACATGAGGAGCCACATACAAAGTCTTATTGTTGCTTTACATCTACATATATCGGGCCTTGGTATTCCTGGGATGGATCTGGATTACGGAAATCTGATACTTGCGGGCAGCTGGCAATGATGAATTTTCACGGTTCATGGAATGACACAATGGGCTGGTGTCAGAGGATTGATGGGCGTACCGAAGACACAGCGGGGTTCTCACCTATCTGAACATGTTCCGCATGAAGAGGTGAAAAATGGGACAGAGAACGTGGAATAATTGAGGGGGATCAGATTCATTACACCAGGCACGCGAATTTAACGGAACTGCAGCAGATCAGTGATCTTTCACAGTACATAGCTACCATCAGCCAGCGATCAGGCAGACACAAGAGGCAAAGCTCATAGACATGTCACACGCATCTTTGATGTATACAATCTCGTGGGTTTGCCGTGTTCGTCGTGTGTCTCTCACTTACTCCGCTACCAGATTCACACCCCTCGCTACGGGTGACGACGTTTGACTTTTTTTTAGGGGGTGGGGTGGGTAGGGGGGTTCCCCTAAGAGGCGGCCACGCTGTTGGACGGTATGCGGATCCGCCGCCGCCACCCATCTCGACTTCACACGTGTGTCCGAGTTTGAAGGGCCACCTCTACCAATCATTCCCCCGTCTCTCACAGGGTTTTGAATCTTAATCTGCTTCGTGCATCTGCCGGACGGCTTTCATGAATATATATGTTCTAACGAACCTTCGAAAGGAAGAAAAAGAAAAGGTACATTCCTGCGCTGTCACCTACATAGTACGCATTGCTCCCGAGTGCGCGGGCGTCGGGAACATCGTTTTCTGTTCCCCGCGTGTACTCGGCTCTGTTATCTCTCTTAATCCAAACTTCGGAGATGCGTTCGGACCTGGGGTGCGTTAGCAAATATCTCTGCATGCCTTACTTATCCGGGACGTTATTCGTTATGCCCAAACGTCCCTCTCTGTCTAAAATCCGTGGTTTGAGTGATCGGTCACTTTTTCACCGATCAGATATCTCCTTGCGCGCGATCTTGTTGGTGCGGCTGCTTAGTGACCCCCCGCAATGTTCAGCCACGAGGGGGGGGGGGGGGGGGGTTACTTCAGTACTCTTTCTCACACATTTTGAATCCATTTCATGTGCTCTCCCCCCCTTCCCCCCCGGCGGCGGCATTTGAGAGCTGGAATAATGCGATCAAATCCCCTATACACTCCACGAGGACGCCCGACACCCACGTCATGGCTGCGTCTATCGCGTCTTTTCATGACTCTTGTCGTTTTCGGCCCCCCATATCTTGGGCCTATCTACCCAAGGCAGGTCGTCGCAGCCTCTTGGCAGAGAACAGGGTGTTCTCTACACTTCAACAACGCATTCCGGACAACTCGGAGGGGAGTGGGGGGAGAGGGCTAGGTAAAGCCTGTCCAGTTGCTTCCCCGGTCATGCGCCGCCCCATTCTTCCGTTCGAATCCTGCCCTTCCCGAGCTTCACTGTGGGGCCTGCCGTTGGAAAGAGAGAATCCAGTTATCGGTAGGCATCACCCATGGACGCAGTACCGTGAGCTACTGTACCACGACGCACGTAGTCCGAGTCGAAAAGTGGGAATCAGGTTGTGTTTGCTGACTCTTGGAACTGGCTGACACCTCGTCGCTTTGCTCACCGGTGTTTGCTCAGCGACGCAGGGGTCACGAGCTGGCCCCGGGAGCTGTACGTATTGTATGATTTTAACTCGGACTACTTAAGGTGCCTAATCTCGGGGTGTGCTACCGCTGTAGAAGAACAGGACTTCTGAGCCCCAGTTGGCTCGACCTGCGTTATCCGGATCCCAGCCCTCTGGGCCCGGCAACGGATATGCTTGTATCGTCTTCGTCGGACAAGAGGGTTGGACGATGTATTTTGGACTGGATGCAATAACACAAGCACATCAGACAAGCCGCGCAGATGAAGATAGGCAGCCAAGATATGACATGGACGCATTGGCATATCAAAGTATGGGTACGAGGTACTGGGCATAGCCACGAGCGTTGGCCTCTTTTCCCACCGCGACACCAGCTTTTCAATGGCGTCCGTATGAGTCCTCGCGAATTCTTCGCGATTACTAGTCAAAAGTCCAGAAACGAGCCGTCTTGTCGATATACACTCCGAGAAGGGCCTCTACTCTCTCATTGGGCTTTGTATCTGCCGAGAACCCTGCGCGTTTCTCTCACAAGTCATTGTTAGCTTCGTGTATGGGCAGCATGAAATACCAAGGATGTGCGCTTCCTCTGTCTGTAGCTCATGTTCTGGTGCAGAATTTCTACCTAGGACGCCAGAAGCAGTGACCATATGAGGGCTGTGTTGTGGTAGCGTTCAACTTGTCAACATTAAGCGAAGAAGAGAAAAGAGTGCGATGACGGTTGATGCGCGACGGCATTGCGGGCAAAATTATCCCCCCTTAGTGCCCGAACTCTTCAAACCATCACGATTATAATAGCATCACGCAATCCTGTCCCAAAACGGTAGGTCCATGGTCCTACACGGAGCGGTTTGGACTGGACGAAAGGTTAAGGGTAGCATTTCCTTCAGCGGGTGGTTAGAGGGGAGGGGGGGGTCCAAAGGCGAAACGAAGATGAGATCCAGAGATATATCTGACGTAAAAACACTAGGATCTAGTCTAATCCACGTGCACATTGCACAATGCACAATGGCTAGTGAGAGGCTGTTGATGTGGTGTTACCGTGGCCAAAACCGACAAAGAAAAGTGAATGGTCCGTCCAGGTCCAGGAGGTAATTGAGTGCGGCGAATGCCTCTCTAATGCTAGTGCCGCGGTAAAAGTCCGATCCGCCAACGATAGAAAAGGCACAAGACGTGGGATCGAGCTTTGAGAATGGGGGTGAGGAGGTCGCTTGGAAGGCCGAGACAATACCACATGAATACCGAATCATCAGGCTACAGCAGACGTCACGTCAGCCTACTATGACATCTCCGGGTGACGCTGACATCGCAATGTTCTTTATTGCGCCGCCGTATCTGTTTCGTCGTGTCGGAGCCGCAACCCGCCTCGTAGGACCTCTCTAACCATTCCGCCCTACTTGTGTGAGAAAGCGTAATTACCCCCTTGTAGCTGAACATTGCGGGGTGGCAAAAGGCACCAGAAGAACCATTCCGCCCGCGTTGGAAAGTCTGCGAGCGGGTTTCGGGAGCCGACGAAGGGGATTTGATGCTGAAGTTGTCGTCGTCTCTTCAGCTCGCGTGCGAAGTGCCAGGTTCATCTTCAGCTCGCTTACAACGCAGGGTGAGTAGGTACATCAGCAGGTGGTATCTCATCCGCTAGGTTGTACCGCCGCCGGCCTATCTCCACATCACCGATGCGCCGAGGGCACCGGAAGTACCGTCGCGGGTCGGTTCGGGTCTGGAGGGAGGTACCCACACAAGGAGCTCCCTTCCCGATTCCAAAAAAGGCTGTTGAGCTACATGTATCCGTACTTTCCTACCTGAATTTTTTTGGTCACATCAGCCACCCCTCCAAGGAGGTCAAAGATACGGGGGAAGAAACATGCTCCTTCATGCACCATCTACCCTTGCTAGACATCCTCCTGTCTTGACGAGTCATTGACTTAACCACTGCCAAAATCGGTTCGTCTTCCATGGTCCATCTGTTTGCTCCTTACTGCTTCATCCCCGTCGTTGGCTTCCTTCCGACACCCCACCGGCCCAAATCAACAACAGGAAGAGACGCAGCCCAAGCAACTCTACTCGAGCCTTCCGCCCCCGGACTCCCTGTCGTTGGCCTGATGTTTACATCACTGACGCCCTTTTGCCTTTTTTTCTCCCTCGTCTGTACGTGGAGATGGCTGCGTCGGAAGGTCTCCCCGAAAGCGAAAAAAAGCTTTGGACTGGTTTCGAGGCAGTTTTTCTCCCGATATACCGAGTCACTACTTCATAAATCCATACAAGATGTCGGTATTCCTGTTACTATTTTCTCTGGAGAGCCTACATCATGGGCATGTCTTTTCAACGTACCGAAAGGGCATTGTACCATCGGGCGTCGGCTGGACTGCCTTTTACTATAGATCAAGATTATCACTGGCTAGCATCTAACTTCCTGTATCCTTTCCCCCTTCGTCTAGTTTCCCATCACGCGTTGTGCGCAGCTGACCTTCATAGTGGTATCATTGCTTACAAGCATCTCGACAAATATAACGCAAAGAAGTATCTCGATCCTAACGAAATCCCGTCCACGCCCTAGAATACACACCTCTCCCACCCGCCGGTCTCGTGGCATACATCATTTCAACCTTTTCAATGACTGTTCGACATTCAGGCGTTTCGTCACCCGGAGCGGTTCGTCGGCAGTCGTTCGTTAGGCGACGTCGCCATTGGCGAAGAACAAGATGAGATCTCAGGATCGAGATGCTCGTGGGTGGAATGGCATCCTTCGGAAAGGGAAGTGGCGAGAAAGTGCCATTGTCACACACAAGGGGAAAAACGGCACAGCGCCGTAGATCACGATTTAGTTTTTATCTCTCTCTTTCTCCGTCTCTGTCCTGCATGTTCGACAGTCTCATCTTTTCTCTTCTCCAAAGATCTGACTCACCACAAGCGCATGTGGAACGATGTAAGCTTCTGCTAGTTCTCCTGCACCAAGCATGTCAACCACGTGTACGGCTGTAGATCCCTCATGAGCGGCAGCGAGGATGGAACATGGGATGCCCTTCATGTCGAAAGTCTATTCCTTCTCCCTCATCCAACCAGGCCTTCTTACCGAGTATCTCCCCAGCCAGCTAGACAACACCAAAAATTATCGAGGCTAATTAGGGAAAACGCCGAAGAACAACACCCTCTTCGCCTCCAATCCTTCCCGTCGGCACACCACTGCAAACTAAGGTATTCTGGGTAAAACTCGCTCTACTTGCTGAGTCGTCGTTGAAACTTGGGGGACTTTGTCGATACACCTGTTTTCTCCGTCCTGCTTGACGAGGATAGTTGCCATGTACCGCGAAGTACGCTTTTATTTAAGCAATAGGCGTAAGGAGGGCTTAAAAAAAGCAAGAAGCACTGGAGTCATTCAGTCTGCCGTCTGTGGGAATATACTTCGTTGAGGAAGTTCCTCGCCCCGTGGTAACATCATGATCTACAAAGAGCACATGTTATGGGTTAAGATTGTGTGAGAAAGTGTAATTACCCCCTTGTGGCTGAACATGGGTGGCGAAAGGCACTAGAAGAAAATTCAACAATTTTATCCGCTCAGCGCAAGCATAGCGCACGCAAACTAGATTCTCCTCGGTTCGAGGCACACAAGCTCACAAATTACATACTTCGTACGTAACACGGCCAACTCAAAAAGTGCATGCAGCTAGCCCCCCCTGACAAAGTGAGGAAAAAGCCACATGCAGGACTTGGATCGAGGGCACGGGCCAGAACTAGCCTCATAGTTAGGGCAGGTATAGTTATACATAAGAGGGGTTATCTCTTCTAAGTTCTGCTCTAATACTAAACTAAGCTAAATATACTAAATATAGGCCCTCTATAGTTATTCCCTAAAACGGAATCTCTACCCTATTAATCCTAACTATATATATATATATCTACTTATAACTCTATTACTCTTAATAGTATTAATAAAAATAAATAAAAAAGAAAATAAGCTAATATTAACTACCTAAAGCTATTCTAAATCCTAAATTTAATCCTTTTATTATAATTTTATAATAAGAAATCTTAATACCTATTTTTCTATTCTTATCCTCTCCCTCTTAGGTTATTTAATATATATTTAATTAATTAAAAGAAATTAATTAAAAGAACTTTTCTTATTTTAAGAAACAACTTCTATTAGTTATTAAGTTATATTTCTATAGAGTAATAGATACTAAGGGTAATAAAATAATTCTTATAGCTTTAAGCTTCTTGAGTTATCTAATTTAATTCTTAACAAACTTATATTTTCTTAACAAACAATTTATTCCCTAGTTTAATATAACCTCTTATTACTAATAAAGCTTAATCTAGATCTAATATTTAGCTAATATTAATCTAATCACCTTATTTACCTCCTTATAGATCTTATTCTTCTTATTTCTAATAAACTAATCTTGATTCTTATAACTAAAATATTAGACTCTTTATAATTAGAATTATTAATAGACTTAAGTAAGAAATCTTATATAAGCTTCTTTATTATTATATTATAGCTAATATCTAGCTAGTTATTAGACTTATATTTTCTAAGATTCTAAGGCTAGTTAGGGGGGTTATTATTATTAAGATTTTAGAAATTATTAGTTTTATAGTATAATAACCTAAACTTAAATAGGATTCTTTTAGAACTAAGGTAGCTACTAAGTTAGGTATTACCTAACTTAAATACTAAGAAAGGGGTAGTAAAATCGTTATTCTTAGTTAAATATATATAGTTCTTAACCTAGTTAAGGGCCTTTAGAGGTTTAGTAGTATTAGTATTATTATTTACTAATATAAGCTTCTTAGGTTACTTAAATATCTTTAGAGGAATAGCTAAATACTTAGTATTAGTTAGTATAATAAGTAATCTTATTTAGTTAATTATATTTAGGAGAATAGTAATATTAGTACTACTAGTTAGCTAGGCTAATATAGCTCCTACTTAAAAAAATAATTATAAATAGAAAAGTTAAACTAGCTAAATCTTAATCTAGGCTTTAATACTAGGCTAAGAAACATTAACTTACTAGTTAGTAATCCTATTCCTTTATTAGTAGTTATAATAATAGAGGGAACTAATATAAGCTATTTAATAGCTAAATTAAGCTAGGGCTCTTATCTATTCTTATCCTAGGGGTTACTAGCTATAGTTAGCTCGTTAGTTATAATCTCTCTAATAGATTTACTAATAATAATTAGATTTAATAAGTAATAATACGTAAAGCTAGGGATCTAATAGTATATCTCTTAGGGTCCAGATTAGGCTTTATTATTTTAAACCTTATAATATACTTCTTAAGTTCTAAGGGATAAGTAAAGGTTCTAGTAGTTTTAGTATAAGGGCTCTAGTATTAGATATAACGAAGTTTTATAATATAAACTCTAATAATAGCTAAATTAGTAAGGGTAATATCTTCTTAGAAGTAATATATATAAGGGGTTAGACCTAAGTTTACTTAATAAGAGGTTGCTATAATATTATTTGGAAAAAAGCGAAGTTTTCCTCTCTATTAGAGATTTCGCTAGCTTATAGGGGATTGCTAAGTAAGCCCTAGGTAGCCCCTTAAGGTAACCTAGGTAGAAGCCTAGGTAGGCTTAACCTAGGCATAGCTTATAATACTATCCCCCCTCCTAGCTAGTCTACCCCTAGGTATACGCTAGGTTATTATTATTATCTATAACTAGATTATATAAAGCCTTATATTTATTTATTATAGTAATCTCTATTATAGCCTCTATAAGCTCCTAGGTAGGCTCTATATACCCCTCTTACTTAAATAGGACCTTATACCTATACTCTCGCCTTGTTACTTTCTATTATAATATATATATCTCCTCTATATACTACTTAAACTTATTATTATTAGCTATAATTAGTAATAACTAGGGATCTACTTATATTTAGGTAAGTAGGGGATCCTCTAGTACTCTCTAGAGGAGGTTAATATTAAAACCTTAAGTAGATATTACTAAGTATATCTAGTTTAATAATACATAAGCTTAGGACTTTTATTATAATATACTTATAATATAACTATAATAACTTCTTACTAAGCTTAAAGCTCTTATAATTTATTATTAAGAGCTAAGCCTTATTATTTACTTAATACTCCTCTAAAGGTATCTTATATTAGTTTATATTCTCCTTGCTATACTACTAGGCTATTATAATACTAGCTTAGATAAAGTCTACTACCTCTTATAGCCTAGTTACTAGGAGGGTAGCTATTATATCCCTAGAGGGCGTCTCCTATAATATATTATTTATAACCAATATAAAGTTAGTATAATATCTATATTCTAGGAAGAATAGTAAGAGCTTAGTTATATTACTAACTCTATTTTAGAATACTAGCTAAGTAGTAAGTAGTAACTATCGCTAGTTATCCTATACCTAAGTTATAAATACCTATAGGATAGCTTATATCTCCTAGTTCCTTTTTTTTAATATTACTATTAGTTTATAAGTAATATATAATACTTAATAATCTCTTTATATTAGTAAGGTAATAAGATTTAGTTTAGAAGTAGCTTACCTAGTTAGACCTATAATTACTAATAATATTATATAAGAACTTATAGAACTAGAAGTAATAAGTAAAGAACTAATAGACATAAGCTTCTATTTCTATAATACCTATCTCCTCTAGTATAACTAACTTACTTAGCTTATTTATTATAACTTATAAGTATTAGCTAATATTATTCTTTATAAATAATAAGCTTATAATAAAATCTATTAAGAGGTCTAAGTATAGCTAGGTAGGTATTAATAGGGGCTTTAGGAAGCCCCTCTTAGCTTACCAATAGATATATATCCCTCTATAAATATTATAGTTCCTTATAAACCTCTATACTATTTATAATTACCCTAGCTAGTAGAATTACTAGCTTATTATTTCTAGTATATTATTATAGCCTAGGTATGTAGTTATACTTAAGTTATAGCTCTACTAGATGATCTTTATATAGAGCTCCCCTAATAACTTATTATTATTATCCCTACTAAGTACTTATAGCCTCCACCTAAATATTAGCCTCCTCTAGCTATTGATATTATACTTACTAATTTGAATCTTAGCTCTTATATTTAGTAGGAAGCTCTAAAGCTAGTAGGTAATTATATAATATATAGCTTTATATATTATATCCTTCTTTATAGTTTCTAGCTATAGTACTTATAATTTAGAGTTATTATTAAAAACTATAACATCTAGGATATTAGTATAACACTTTTAACTTCTCCTTACTAGGGGGCTAGTTATAGGGTTCTTATAGGGGTAGGTATAGTTTAGTATTAGTCATAAGACCCTCCCTCACTTCTACTTATTTTCTTACTCTTATAATAGATCTTATTCTCTATAAGAGAGGGTATTAGGAGCTATTACTTCCCTATTAGAATAGTATTTAATAATAAAGTTATATTAAAATAGTTCTTCTACTTACTAGCTCTAATACTTTATGAAGTATTACTTCTTTATAAAATACTTAAGCCCTTAGTAGTTTATTAGTATTCTAAAGGAGGTTATATTATATAGCTCTACTCTCTATATATATAGGTAAGAAAGGACTACTAGGAGCTCTTTATTATAAATAAAGTAGTTATATTCTATAAGTAAGAGCTTCTATAAGTAGAAGGCTATAAGGTGCTAAGTACTCTCTAAGTTAGCTTAAGAGAGTACTCCTCTTAGTATAAATCTTAAATAGTTAGTTTTAATAATAATCTTATCTTCTAGATTAAACTAATAGAATATTAGCTAAGTACTAAAGAGCTACTTAAATTATAAAAAGGTTTATTCTTAGTTATCTCCCTATTAGAATATTATATTCTTTTAATAAGTAGTGTAAGTAGTCTAATAATATCCCTATACCCTAGTATAAATATATTATAATAGTTTATAAACCTTAGAAAGCTCTAGACCCCTTTTAGAGAGATAAGGGGTAGCTACTTAGTAATTACCTAGAGTTTTTCTAGGTTATAAGAGAAACCCTCTCTTATTATTATAATGAACCCTATATATTTAACCCTTTTTATTAAGAACTTATACTTTATAGAGTTAAGGTTTAGCTCTATATATATTAACCTCTAGAGGACCTCCTAGATCTTCTTCTTATAGTCTTCCTTTATTCTATTAGAGTAACCTAAAATACTATTTATATAAGTGATAATAGAGTTATTAAGGAAGTCCTATAGAGTATTATTAATATATTACTAGACGCTAGTAGGGATATTAGTTAAGCTAAATAAATGAACTACTTATTTAAATAATTTATACGAAGTATAAAATATAATTCTCTTATCATAAGTAGCGAATAGGCGAAGGTTAGTATACTTTAATTGCGCTATACTAAGTGGATTCTGCGTTAAAGAAGGGAAAAGTCTATCTATAGGCTAGCATAGCCCTAGAAGGCTAAAGGCTTGCCTAGAGATTATATAACTTAGTAGCTATATATAATCCTAAATTTAAGTAGGTCTAACCTAGCGCTATAATATTACCCCCCCCCCCTTTACTAGTATTACTATTTATAGTAATTAACTATTAAATATATAAGTATTCCCCTAGATAGCGTTCTTATTCCTTATAGTTATACTAGGGTATTATTATTATCTATAGTAGCAGGGTCCTCGTCTTAGGTAGTAGCTAGAAGCTAAGCTAAAAGGTATTTTAGTAGTCGTATAGTAGCTAGGTTAGTAGTATAAAAGTCTTATAGCGCTACTAAGGTATACTTAAAACTTTTAGTATTATACTAAATAGGGTTATAGTTATAGCTTTTCTAATTAGTATTATATTATAACTATCCTTAGTATAACTAGCTAGTAGTTACTTATATAACCTTATATTCTAGCTTATTATTAAACCTAATAGTAAGTAATAAGGCTTTAAATTAACCTAGTAGAGGGTCTCTAGTAGCTTTCTAAAGCTTACTAGGGTAGAATACTAGGTAATAGTTATATTGTTTTAGTAGATCTAGTACCTATATTCCCCTAGGGCTAGTAGCTTTAATTAGCTATAATCTATCCTATAGTATAGATAGTTTTAAAGAGTTCTCCTAGTGCTATCTATCTATTAATATATAAATAGTATCTCTTATAGCTAAGTTATTAGGCTAGTAGTAGTAGTAGTTAGTAGTATAGGTATAGTAATATTAAGCTATAGCTATATTCTCTTTAGTCATATCCTATATATTGTAGAGGTTTTATACGAGCTACTAGGTATTACCCTAGTTAATCTTTTCTTTTATTATTAACAACCTCTATATATATTAATCCTAGTTAAAACTTACTTATAGTAGATACCTTTATTTAATCTCAAGTAATATAAGCCCTATAGTTTTATTTAATAGTACTATTTAGGCGAAGTCTATAGTAAGGAGTATTTTACTCTAGTTATCTTAGAATTAGTTTGCCTAGGGGTAAAGGTATTAAGTTAGATACTAGTTAAGGATCTTAGTTTATCTATTAGTTTTTATATAACCAGCTATACTTAGCTATATAGTTATGCTATATATCTTATAAAGTTTACTCTAGAAGTTAGAGGTAAACTAAGGGCCTCTATTATATATATTTATAATAAGAAAACCGATATACTAGAAGATATAAGTAAAATATAGCTAGGCGAGACCCCCCGCTATAATAGTCTTATAATAGGGAAGGGAGACTATCTTCCTTAATAAGCAGATTATTATTATAAATATATCAGTATACCTATAGCAATTAGATAGGTATAATATAAAGTTTATTATAATATATTCCTAGGGGTAATTTAGTATTAGTAAGGGTTTAACTCTTCTAGGGGCTTATCTCTTAGCTTCTAAGCCTAGTAGTAAGTATAATAATTATAAATATATTACTTAATATTAGTAGTTAGCTAGGGCTAAAAGTAGCGCTTCTTTAGAAGCTTAATAGTTTTATTCTAATCTAGGTATACTATAAGCTTTTAAATATAAGCCTTATAAATTAATCTTATACATAGGTCCTCCTCCTTAGGTATTATAAGCTTCCTATCTATTATTAAGAGTCTATCTTATATTTTCTAGCGCTCCTTTTTAGTAATAATAAGTATTTTTAATACCTTAAGTAATAGTATATTAAGCTTATAGTTAAGCTAGAGGATCTATTTAACTATGAGGTATCCCTTTAGCTTATCTTCTAGTTTGAGTATATTCATAGCTACTATAAGGTAGCTTAGGGTACCCTCTAGTAGCTAGTATAGCTTATTTACTATCTCTAGGGATAAGTTGGTAAGTAGTAATAATACCTAAGTATAATCTAACTTATAGATAGCTTATTAGGTTTAAAGGACTTTATCTTTCTATAAGAGAGTATTAGCTAGTATATTTTTATATCCTAAGTAATACTAGATATAGAAGTTAAAACTTGCTAAAATATCTAACTTAGACTTAATAGATATTTAGAAGTTATTTAGTTATAAAGTAGAGTAGTAGTTAGTAGTCTATAATAACCTCAAAATACTAGGTAACTACTAAGAGTTTAGCTCTCTATTTCTCTAATATAAGAATAATTACTATTATCTTATAGTTATAAATAGGGTAGTTTATTTTAGTAATATAATCCTTAAGAAATAAGCTACTAGGTATTATAGATTATTATTAATTTATTATTAGAGGAGGGTAGTAGTATAAATAGATTTAAAGGTATTTATTTTAACTTAGGTTAGTAGCTTAGGATTCTAGTAGTATAAAATAGGGGCTTATATTAGGGCTTCCTTTAGCGTTATAAACGCTATTATATAGTTATTATTAAAGTTAAACTAGGCGCCTTTAGCTATAAGCTTAGTAAGTAGCTAAGCGATCTTTTTATAATCCTTAATAAATTATTAATAGAAGTTATAGAACTCTAGGAAGGATTAGATATTATATACTATAGTTAGTAGTTACTAGTCTTTTACTATAGAGACCTTCTTAGGGTTAAAGCAAATCCCTTTAGTAGTAATAATAAACCTAGGGTAGCGTGGTATAGTTATATTAAATTTATATTTCTTAATATTAGCCTAAAGCCCTATCTAGTATAGCTAGTTAAGGACCTTCTTAATAAAGTCCTTATGCTAGAGGAGGTCCTCTAAGTATATTAGGATATTATCTATATATACTATATAGAAATTATCTAAGTATTCTATAAGAGTATTATTTATATTATTAGCATATAGCTAGCTTATTATAAAGCCTAAAAGGTAGAACTTTGTACTTATAGGAGCTATATTAGGTATAGAATACTATTAAATCTTCTAAGTTAGAATAGATATAAATTTAGTAGAACGCCTAGTAAATATTAATCTCTATAAATACTTTAGCTTAGCTAATTTAACTTAATATCTTATTACTTCGGATAATAAGTACTAATCCTTCTTAATAAATTTATTTAGCTTTTGGAAGTTAATATAGAATTATAAGTAGCTACTAGCTTTCTAAATAAATAATATAACGTATATAAATAGGGTATTACTTAGTATTATAAAGCTCTTTTTTAGGTTCTTAAGGAGATATTATTAAATAGCCTTAAGTTCTAATAGTAATTACTTATATAATAAGTAGAAAGTTAATTACTCCTTTATACCTAACTCTAATTTAATTTAGTAGTTATAAGAGTAATAAGGAGGTAATATATTAGTAACAGTTTTACTAAAGTAATCTTTTTAATCCTAGAAGTATAGGGGAAGTCTCTTATTAATTAGATATTAGGTCTTAGCTTTATTAACCTCTAGGGGGCTTATACCTTTCTCTTCTACTACCTACTTATTAGTAATTATTAAACTAAGCTTATATAATAATATAGAGCTTAATTTATAGTACTAATAAACGCTATATTAAGGTCCTTCCTTACTTATTAGGCTTTAGGGGTAAGGAGTCTAAGCTTCTAATATAGTATTTACTAGGTCTAGTTAACTATTAACGCGCCCTTTAATACTATGTCTATCTTCTATAAGTTATTATTATATCCTAAGTCCTTAGGTATATAGCTCTAATATAAGATCTTTATAGGGGTCTTTATCTTACTTCCTATAGCCTTTTAAGCGTTATATAGCTATTCCTTAGCTTTAAATATAGCTTAATAGCGTTTTATATTAAGTTAATACTTAATATTAATTTTAATAAGTTAAAAGACGTTCTTAGTATCTTATATAATTATTTAAGAGAGGTTTTAAGCTATAGGGGTATTACTAGGCTAATATAAGCGCTAGTAATATATATCTATATTAATATTATAATAACTAAACTATAAGTAGCTAAGAATCAGGTTATACCTCCCGATATTAAGTTAGAGGAGAGGTATTTATATTAACTCTTAGTAGTCTACCTATATATAAGTAGTTTATACCTTAGTTATAATATCTAATAGCTCTCTATTAAATCTAGTAGCTAGGATATGGTATTATAACTCATTATATTTAATATAATAAAAGTCCCTTAGTAAGGGGGTTATATAGGTATTTATAAAAGTATAGCTATTTACTCTAGTATTAAGAAGGGCTCTAAGGCGAATATTATATTTATTATAAATTAGAACTAACTCTTTCTCTAGTAGTTTATTTAATTAGTAATCATAAGTTAATAGATATTATTACTAGTTACTAATCTCTTTAATCCTCCCCTAGTAAGGAATTTGCTTTTACTAGGGGCTCTAGTTTTCTACTAGCTCTAGGTTATTATTAGTAGCTTTAGTAAGCTTAGTATTAATTATAGTAGCTCTAGCCTTCTTATAAGGGTAATCCTATGAGATATAGCTAATATTACTATAAGTGAAATAAGTACCCTAGTTATAAAGCTTCTTATATAAAGACTTAGGGGTTTAATCCTAGTTAATATAAGCTTATATATAGGGGTTTCCGCTACTAGAAGGTTTAGTATAGGCTACTAGGGCAGAGCCTTATATAGTAGTTTAGTTAGCTAGGTAGTTATTAGAGGGTGCTATAACATAGGCTATAATATAGACTTAAGTAATATAATCCTAGAAGTTAAGGATGCTATTTATATAATAAATAGAATATTGTTTTTAAAGAGAGGTAAGTAGTTTCTTATAGAACTTCTAGCGCTACTAAGACTTTAAAAGCTTAGCTTTAGAAATAACTTTACTAAATATAGCTTACTTAATCTAGATATCCTTAAATAAAATAATAAGTGTATTAAGCTTTATTTAAGCTTTATTATAATAAACTAGGTTAATAAAGATACCTTTCAGCTTAATAATAAGCTATTCTATTATAATAGTTTAAAATAAGTTACTTAAGAGGAGGGGGATAAGATATTATAAGTAGTTCCTCTAAGGTATAAGAGTATATACTTAAAGTGTTAGGATTTATTATAATACTCTCTATTATTAGGGTATATCTTAATGTAAAAAAGCTACGTATTAAACTTTAAATACTAAGGATTAGTACTCTCAATACTTATAAAAATAGGGACTTTAGGTATCTTAGTAATCTAGGTATTATTATTATTATTAATTAATAAGGGTAAGCTAGAGTAGTCTTAACTCTTAAGGTATAATATTTAGTTAAAGATTACCTAAAGCATAATACTATAGGTACTAGAGAGAGGATTTACTAAGGGAGGAGTAGTAATTATATTATATTTAAAATACTAGAGTAAGGCTTTATTAGTATCTCTTGCTTTATCTTATTCTTCTATTATAGTAATAGCGTTACATTAGGCCTAGCTATACTCTTATTATTAGTACTTAAGCATAGTAAGCTATTAAATATTATTACTAGTAATATAGGTATTACTTAAATACTCCTAGAGCTCCTAATTCTTATATTCTAAGTAAAGAGTAGTATTATAAAGCATATAGAGGTTATTACTTATAGTAATGTATCTGATATAAAGGGCTTAGAACTTAGTATTCTAAGTAGCTCTCTTTATAAGCTATTCTTAGATTTAGATAAGGGTTAAGTTAGGGTTATTCTAGAATAACTATGTTATACTATTAAGTATAAGAGTAATCTTCTAGCTTTTACCTAGGTAATTATAATTAATAAGAAAGAGGTTAGGGAGCTTTTATAATTTAATAATAGTATTCTAAGCTAGGCTCTTATATTTATCTATATTAAGGTCTATAAATAGGCTTTTAATAAGCTACTCTTATATAAGCTTATTTAGGTTAAAAACCTTTAGGTCCTTATATAAAGGGGATTATAGTTAGATAACGTAGTATAGTAGTATTAAAAGGGCTTAATATAAGGCTCTAAGAGGCTTCTAGTATTAAGTATAAGTATTATTATAGCCTTATAACTATAACTAGCTTGTTAGGTCTTATTTAGTATATTATTAGAAAGAATAGGGGAGGTATTAATTAAATTTAGATTAGTCAGAGCGTAGATTAGTTAACTTAGCACTTAGTTAGATATTATACTTATATTAGTTACTTAATAGGGTAGGGGTAATAATAGTTAATTAAGATATTATACTTCTATTCTTAGAGAGTTAATAGATAAATATAGAATAGTATTATAAGTAGTAAATAGGTAAAGGTTAGGATACTTTAATTATACTATATTAAGTAAATTCTATATTTAATGAAGGAAAAGGTTTATTTATAAGCTAGCGCTTATAAACCTAGTATTACTAAGCTATTACTAAGTTATTACTAATCTTCTTATAAGAATTAGGTTAAGGCATAGGGCTACTATTAATAACCTTAAAGATAGTAATAAGAGCTTAGTAATAAGTATTATTAAATATATAAGAACCTTAAATCTTTAAGGGCTCCTATAAAGAAAGCATAGATATATAGGTATTACTCTTTAAAAGCTATATTATTAGGATATTAGTAAGCTTATTAAAAATATAGCTTACTTAAAGATATAAATCTTATTATATAAGTAAGTAGGGAGAGTATTATTAAGCTATATTATAATCTCCTTAACTAAAATCTTATCCTTAGCTTAGCGAGCTACTTATAAATATATATTAGATTAATAAAAGGGTAAGACTAACTATAAGGTAAAACCTACCTTAAGTAAAACCTATAGATATACCTAGGTATATAAAGCTATACTCTCCTCTATACCTATAGCAAGGAGTTAGTTCTTATAGTTCTTAATACTAGGCTTAAGACTAGCAGGGTTTACTAACTAGTTATAGAGGTATTAGAGAAGCTCTTGCCCCTACTCTATAGCTATAAAGATATAGAAGATCTCGCACTATTAATACTAGCTAGTAGTAATTATATAGATATAATACTTAACCTAGTTCTAATAGAAATAAGTAGTATTAATAAGATAAGCAGGAATCTAGAGATAGGGAGAGTTAGCCTATACCTTCCCTAAATAATTACTAAATATACCCTATAGCACTTAATACTATAAACCTAGTATAACTTATATATATAATTACTATTATATTAATAAGTTATAAGGAACGATGGCGGGTGCAGGATGAAGAGCCACGCTATTAGCAAAACGTCGGCAAGTCAGGGGCGGATAAATATACCTTAGAGAAAGCTCTATAAGCTACAGACTTAGAAGGTTAAGTAATAGTTTAATATAATAATAAATACCTACGTTTTAATATTCTAGCCTTTCCTAGTTTAAGCTCTTAGCTATATTCTTATAATTCTATTGCTTCTACTTTAATTTAAGAAACTAGTACTAGTTAGAATATCTAAAGCAAACTAGTAATAATATACTAATAATTTAGTAATAGAGCTTAACTATAATAAACTCTAGGCTAGGTATATAGAATATAACTAATAAGGTCTTAGCTAATAAGATATTAATTATTTACTAAGCCCTAAGATATAAGGAATATAGCGTAAATATTATACTAAGGGAGTAGATAACCCTAGTAATAATATAGTAGGAGGAATAACCCCGAGGGGTTAAGCTAGGTCCTAGGTAGCGCTAGGCTAAGTAAACTACCCCTCGAGGGGCGAATAGATAGCGAGCAGTAGCTAATAAGGCACCCTACCTAGGATACCCTGAGAAGCTAGCATCTCTAGCATCCTTGCCTAGGCTATGGGGTTACTATAGCAATAGCAGGAGAGCCTTATAGAGCAGATATATCTATAATAGTAATAGCATAAGGAATAAACCGCTGCCCTACTATAGGAACTTACTAATCGCTTAATAATAAGATACTTATAAAGAGAATATAAAAAGCCCCCTATATATAACTATTATATTATAACTAAGGACTTTACTATAGACTAGGTTAGTAACTAGATCTAAGTAATTAAAGATAAAAACTAACTACGCGCTAGTAGTATGCTAGAGTAGCACGTCTAATAGGTGCTTATAAAGATAAGCCTATCCCTATAGACCTAGTAGCAATACTATAGGGCTAGGCTAGAAGGAGACCTAGTATAGGCTAACTTTATAGCATTCGCTTGCTAATAGCATATTAAACCCGAGCTTTAAGAGCGAAGGTATTATGAGAAGCTAGATATAATAAGGTAAAAAGAGATATAGTTATTAATATAGTTCTTTACTAAATAGTTAGTAATATATTAGGACTTATATATAGTTAATATAGAAGATAGTAAGGCTAAGGCTTATATACTATACTTCTAATTAGCCCTATTCCTATATAGGGAACTCAAATATTAGAAAGTTAAGATATAAAAGCTAAGAGATATAGCTATAGAAGCTAAATACTTATAGGAGATATATTACTAATAGGGTAGCAAACCTCTATAAAGCAAAAGCAAGAAATAGCATATAGGGGAAGAGTATAACCTAAGGGGGCCCCTAGTAGCGAGGTTAGGTTAAAAGGCAGGCTAGCAGGGTTCTAGCTAGAAGATAACGCAGGGTTTATAGAGCCTAATACCTTACTAATAAGTTAATAGCATAACGTAGGGATCTAATTGGAATAGGTCTATATCTAGCCCTAGTATATAACCTATAAGATCTAATTATATAATATGCTTTAGCTATAAGCAAAAGGGGTATAAGAGGGCAGACTACCTAGATAAATATATGAGATAAAGCGTAAATAAAATACTAGTAGGATACTAAGTACTTACTAAGAAGGCGAGAGTTAATATAATCTAATCTATAAGAGTTAAGGAACTTAACTTATTAGAAAACGAGTAGGCTAGGGGATTATACTAATAACCCCCGCGCTTAAATTAGAACTATATACTCTCCCTAAGGGAGCTATTATAAAGGGATAAGTAATTATTCTCTAGAATATTACTAAATAAGAAGTAGTAGTAGATATAGACTCCTATTCCTAGGTTGATATTATTAGTAATTAACTAGCTAAGTCTTTATAACTATAACCCATAATAGCTATTACCCCTATATTAGAAGGGTTTAATAGGTTATCTATAATAAGCTAGAATATATATTAGTTAATTTTTTTCCTTATTAACTTAGGAGGAGAAGCGAGGAAGATATAGTAACTCTTTGCTAAAGCCCCCTAGCTTAAAGGAGCAGGAGACCTCCTCCTATTATAATACTCTATAGGAAGGGAGGGTATTATAATTAATACCTAGATATATACCTAGGAATATAAATACTTTAGTATTACTAAGCTATTAGTATTTATATAAGATATTATTAAGAATAGCTAGAAGGCTTATATTATATATATATTAGGGAATATCACCCCCTATAAGCTGCTAATAGGGGCGCTAGAAGAAGAAAATACCCTAGAGGGTAATATAGAGTTATTACTAGAGCTATTTAGTAAATAGGTAACGTTTAATAAATAGTTAGTAAAGCAATAATAAATAGTTAGTAAAGCAATACCTAGTCCTAGAGGGCGCAGAATATACTATTAACTTAATTAAAGGGAAGAAACCTCTATATAGGCCTATCTACCTATTAAACGAGCATTAGTTAGAAGAACTTTGCTAATATATTGCTAATAACTAAGCAATAGGGCAGATCTAACCCTTAACTAGCGAAGCAGGCGCCCTTATCCTTTTTATACCTAAGAAAGATAGGTCCCTACGCCTTTATATAGATTATCAAGGCCTTAATAAAGTAATAATAAAGAACTAATATCTACTCCCTCTTATTAGCAAATTATTAAATAGGCTTTAGGGAGTGAAATAGATCTTGAGAATCGATATTTAAGATATATACTACTATATCTATATTAAGGTAGAGGATTACTAGAAAATAATATTTAGGATATATTATAGGTATTTTAAGTATATTACTATGCTCTCTAGACTTATAAACGCCCTAGCTATATTCTAGGTATATATTTACTAAGCGCTTGCTAAGCTACTAGATACTTATTATATTATCTATATAAATAATATTATAATCTATTCTAAGATAAGAGAGCAATATATAAAAGACCTTCTCTAAGTGCTCTATAGGCTTTGCTAGTAGGAGCTCTATACTAAGCTTAATAAGTATAGGTTCTACTAATAGCAGGTAGAGTTCCTAGGGTATATTATCACGCTTAAAGGTATATTAATAAACTAAAGTTATATCTAAGCTATTACTAAATAGAAGCTACTAAAGATATACTAAGATATCTAGGTCTTCCTTAGATTCTATAACTTCTATTATAAGTTTATCGCAGGATATTTAGGTATTATAGCCCTAATAATATCTTTATTAAAGAGTAGTAAGAATAATAAGAAAGGAGGTGAGTTCTACTAGCTAGAAGAGGCTTAATAAGCCTTTAAGCAGCTTTAAGCTACCTTCTGCTTAGTAACTATTCTCTAATACTAGGACCTAACCTATAAAATAAGGGTTAAGATAGATACTTCTATAAAAGCTATATCTAATATCCTATTATAACATATTAATAGTTAGTAGTAACTAGTTACTTACTATTTATAGAAGCTTAGCGATATAGAATAATATTAGGGAGCAGGCTAATAGGAACTTCTTACTATAGTTAAAAGCTTAGACTATTAGGCTTATTACCTTTAAGGTATATTAAAGAAGTTCATAGTTCTAATAGATTACTAGGCGCTAAAGGGAGTTATTAGCGCGCCTACGCAGGACCTTTAGGAAAGGCTCGCTAGGTAGGTATATAAACTCTTAGCATTTGATTTTAACCTAGAGCATAGGTTAGGGGTTATAAACCTAGTAGATAGTTTATCTAGGAGGCTAGACTATATAGAGAGGGAGGTGAAATATAATAATATACTACTAACCCTAGCGAGGAAGCTAAGGTTTATTAGTAAACTACTAGTAGACCTTTAGATAAGTATTACTATACTATAAGGTAGTATAGAGACCTTAAAGGTATTTATTAATATTATAAGGGCTAGCATGAGGTACCCCTTCTAGATAGATAGCTCTAGGGGCGGAGACGCCTTAGTCTCTAGTTAGCGTTGCTCTATAGTATGCTAATATCACTATAACTATAGTAGCTATAATAACCTAATACTAAAGAGCAGGGGGTAATATAGAGAACGCTTAGCAAGAGGTTATTAACTAAGAGGACTTACTTAGAGCTAGGGTTATTATTATATAGTAGTATATCCTATACTAGGTTATAAGGGAGCTTATAATAAGTAAAATAGCAGATAGTTAGCAACCCTCTAAAGTAATAGAGAATCTTATCTGCAGACTATAGGCTAATAACTTATACTACTAGATATAATTAGAGAGAGCGCGCAGACTAGCTAGTAATTATAAGGGCTATATAATTAATAGTTATAACACCCTATTCTATAAGGGATAGTTAGAGATACTATAGGAGGGGTCTCTAAGGCTAGAGATCCTTTGCTAATACTATAATAACTATAAGGCAGGTTATATAGGGGTAAATAAGACTACTAAGTTAATCTCAAGGAACTTCTATTAGCTAAACTTAGCTATAGATATATATAATTATATTATAAGGTGCTATATATGCTAGGGGAACCGCGTTCTAAGGCATAAGCCTTATAGAAAGTTATAACTACTACGCTTACCTATATACCTATTCTAGGAAATAAGCATAGACTTTATCACTAGATTGCTAGCGAGCTCTCGGTATATAGGCAGAGAATATAATATAGTTCTTATTATTATATACTAAATAACTAAGTTCGCTATATTTATCCTAATAATAAAGCAGCTAATAGCTACTAAGTTAGCGCGGATTATCTATAAATAGGTTAAATACTACTTTAGCACTCTAGAGGGTATTATTAGCAACTAAGATAAGCTCCTAACTAGCTAATTTTAGGAAGAGTTTATAAGAGAGAGGGCTATTAAGCGCTACCTCTCTACTATATACTATCCCTAGATTAATAAGTAGTTAGAAAGAATATACTAGATATTAGAAAAGTACTTATAAGTATATACTAGTAACTTGCTATAAGAATAGGTAATCTAGCTACCCGAGGCGGAGTTCGTATATAATAATAGTTACTATAGCACTACTAGCTACTTACTAATAGAGGCCCTATATAGTTATTACCCATATTATATAGAATACATAGCTCCTATAAATAGGGTTATAATATAGGGCATAAGGGAGCGAATTAAATATATTTCAAGACTCTGCGAGAAGGCCTAGGAATAGTAGTAGAAGGCTACTAAGGCGTAAGCTAAGTATTATAAAACGAGGCATAAGGACTAGACCTACTATTAGAGATAGGTCATTAGGCTATTAATAAAGAACTTCTAGTTTAAGAATAAGAAACTAATACTTAAGTTTATATAAGTAGCTATTATAGAACTAGTTAGCATATAAATATATAAGGTCTATCTATTACTATAGTACTAATAGATATATAATATATTCTCTATTACCTTACTAGAACTATAGGATAACTACTAAGCAGGTAGCAAAGGTTTACCTATATATCTAGAGCTTGAGGATAAGCTAGAGGAATAGGAGGTAGAAGAGATTATTATATAATAAGGTATTAGTAATAATATATAATATCTAGTTAAATAAGCAGAATAACTTATAGAATATAATATATAGGAGCCTATAGAGAACTTAGTAAACGCGCAAGAAGCTATTTATAAGTTCGATAGATAGCATAAGAGGTCTTATAAGAAGTAGGATAACTAGTTACAAAGTTATAGCAATAAGTTGCTAATTATAAATTATAAGACTATAGAATAGAAGCTAAATTAAGAAGTAGAATATTAATTATATTAAGTAGCGAATTATTACTAATATTATAGCGAAAAGAGGGTATTATCCTATAAAGAAAAGAAAGAGAGCTAATAATCTAACTAGTTATTTATTTCTAACTATAGCTATAAGCGCGAGCACCCTAACTACTATAACTATAAGCAGCACTATAATAACTAGTTACTAAGCTAGTATTACTAGTATCCCTATTATTATCGCCCGCAGACTAACTACTTACTAACTTACTACTAGACTTACTACCTAAGTTACTACCCGACTTACTACTAGAGCTACTACCTACCTCGCTACCTAACTTATTACTAGAGCTACTATTAGAGATAGTAATAGTAACCCTAGCCTTTTTAGCCTTCCTAGCCTTTTTTACTAAATTATTACTATCCTCTTAGCTATATTTAGTAGGGGTATAGAGATAGGAGGTATAGGAAATAGAGCAAGCGCTAGTAATAGCAAAGAAATAGGAGGGAATATTATTAGAAGCATATTTTAAGAGATTATCCTAGAGCGACTTACTAAACTTAGGAAAGGAGTTAATATTATGCTCATAAGAGCGCTTAGAGACTAGTTTTATTAAAGGGTTATTAACTAGATAATTAATCTTATTATAGAAGTATAGAGTAAGATTATTATTATAAATATATAGCAGCTAGGTAGTATTCAGGCGCTGAAGTATATTAATACTATTATAAAGGGTACTAATCTAGAACTAATTATTAGTAGGATATAATTAGCAAGGGAGTAGCGAGTAATAGCCTATATAAACTAAGATATTAAGGACGAGGTGCTTATAAATAGAAGCAAGCTCCTGGAATTAGAGCTGCTCTATATTATAGCTACTACTACTAGTAATAGGATTATAGATAAGCTTAGTAATATACTTCTATACTACTAAATAGTTACTAAGTAAAGCGAGAATATAATATTAATAAAGAGGGGTTAAGATACCCTCGCGTTCCTAAATTTAGATCTAGTAGAATATATTCTAGGTTATCTAGGCTATGCCCTAAAGCTCCTAGGGAACCTACTAGGCGTTAGCATATAGCAACCTAGTAGTAAACTAGTAGAGACTTATAGTAGTATATTTCTTCTTATTAAAGTTATAATAGACGTACTTCTATATATATTCGCTATATATATAGCGAAGGTTAGTATAACGTCTTAATATATCTTATAAAGATAGCTAAGATAGGGATAGCTACTATTAGTATTACTAGTAAGGTCGCTAGAGAGGATTTCAGGATTATATAGATATTTAGCAAGTATCGCGCCTATATATGCAATATGAGATATTATAGAGAATAACTAGCGAGATAATAGGGAAAGAGATAAACTAGAAAAGGAAGAGGAAGGAAAATTAATAATTATAGCAAAAGCTTGCTAAATAGATAACGAAGAAAATAATAGAGGTTACTAAGTTGAAAAAGGATGCTAAAGAGGGAAATATTCAGCTAGGTTAGAGACCTCGAAAAGAAGACGCCCTTTTATAATTAGCATCGCTAGGTAATAAGGCCAAATAATTACTAACTATATACAGCTAAATAGTTATATAACTATTAGCAACTAATTAAAAAATAATAGCAATACTTAAAATTCAAAAATATATAAAGCGCTAGAAAATAAAATATATTATTCACTATAGCAGCCTAAATCTAGCATAGGAAGGAGTAATAGCAAATAATATAATAAAGATACTAAATTATCACCCTATAGTTAGCAATATAGAGCTATATTACCCTACTAGTATACCTTAGGAACTAAGGCCTTAGAAGGGGGGGTAATTATAAGGAATAATAGCAGGTATAGGATATAGAGCTATGCTATTAGTAAAACGTTAGCGAGTTAGAGGCGGATAAATACACCTTAGAGAAAACTCTATAAGCTGCAGACTTAGAAGGTTAAGCAATAGTTTAATATAATAACGGATACCTACGTTTCAACATTCTAGCCTTTCCTAGTTTAGGCCTTTAGCTATACTCTTACATAAGTATAGATAACCTAGGCATTCTTAGGGAGCTATAGTATAGCGCTAATATAAGGTTTGCTACTACCTGCTTAGTTATACTAATAGTTTCTATTACTAAGCTTAGACTTAATATAGCTATACTTAGTAAGGAGTTAGCTATTAAAGCTCTTTGCGCTTATAATAGTTAAGGAAGTATTAAAAGATGGGAAGGATCCTATAAAGGGTCTATAAGGCTTAATAAAGGGCTTAGATAATATAAAAATAGTTATTAAATAATATAATATAATAAGGAGGGAAAAGAACTAACCCTAGGGTAGGAAAAAGCTATTATTTTATAAATAGCTAAAGAGACCTCGTTGAATTATTATAAAAATAGATATAACTCCAGATAGTAAAGAATAGTAATTTTTTATTATAATAAGTACTACCTACTAGGAGGTAGATATAGTAAGTTAGTAATAGTAGTTGCTATCTAACCTACTTAATAGCTTTGTAATATACCTACTTAGAAGGGGGATAATAGGATAAAAAATAAAGTTATTATAAGAGTATAATATAAGAAAGTGCTTACTAGATAAAGGGTAAATAGCAGGAGAATAAAAACGAGGTTATTATAAGGATAACTATTCTCTTTCAAAAGAAAATAATAGGAATCCTTTAGAATAGCCCTAGATAGAGGGTATAAAAAGGGGCTTAAAAAGAGAGGAACTATAAGGAATAGGACTATAAGCTTAGCTATTATATCTATAACTCTAAGGGCTTTATTATCTTTTAGTAAATATATAGCAAATAGCTATTATATTAGATAATAGTAATAATAAGTAAAGGACTAGGATCTACCCTACATAGCTAAGAAGAATAATAATAGAGGGCTAACTTATAATACCTAACCTTATAATAGGGATTATTATAATTAGAAGGGGGATAATTATAAGGGATCAGATACCTAGACTAGAGAAGCTAGAGATACCTTAGCTAGTATAAGCTAAAAGGATAGAGAGGCCTATAGGTCTAGGGTATAGAACCCTTATAATAAAGACTTAGTAAATACTTACTAAAAGCTAGAAAAAAAGGATCTTAGAAAAAGCAAGTAAAAGTAGTATAATAATACTAATCCTACCTTTTAGGTGCTTCTACTATTAGTTTGACCTTAACCGTGGCTCTTAGCCCCTCGATACCTTTATAAAGTAAAGTTAAACACTACCTATAGGTAATTAGAAATTTATAAGATAGGAATAGTTATTAGTTTATAAGTATATTAAAGTACTCTCTAGTTATTATAATAGAGTTTATTATAGTTAAAATACTAATCTATAGCATAGTTAGCTTATATTAGTTATTTATAATATTAGCTTCCTTAATATTAATTAGCTAGCTAATAGCATTAGACCTCTCTAGAGTTATTAGTTTTAATATATAACGTCTTATAACAATAGTCTTAGCTTAATACTAGGCTATATTAATACTTATAGGGCTATATAATTAGTTATTAATAATAGGGGGTAAATAAATAAGGTTATATAGAGATAGGATATTATTAAAGGTCTATATTCATAACGCGATAGCGATACTTATAATAGCGTATTACTAGGTTATAATAGCTTAAAAACGTTATAATAAGGGATTTTTAGCTTCCTAGATACCTATAATATATAGAACTTAATAGATTTAATAGAACTTAATAATTACCTCGGAGTAAGAGCTAGAACTAGCCTTATAGGTAGGTATAGTTATATATAAGAGGGGTTATCTCTTCTAAGTTCTACTCTAATACTAAATTAGGCTAAATATACTAAATATGGGCCCTCTATAGTTATTCCCTAAAACGGAATCTCCGCCCCGTTGGTTCTTGCCACACACATAACGGCGGCTTGTTACATCCGGCGGAAGTTTAAATCCCTCCCGAGCTCTCTTCGCATGACCCATCTAACTGATCTCTTGGTCTTGTGTCTGCCGAAGGGGGGCCACTCGGAGCGGGTTGGGACGGGCCACGGCATACCAAGGGGCCTGGGTTCCTTTTTTGTGGGAAACGAAGAGAGCTGCCTTGTCGGGACCGAGCCGTTGGTGTGTTCCAAGATAACCCACCGGCGGACCGGCCATACTTTTCCCGGAGTCCGTATTGAGAACCGTTTGGCCTTAGGGAAACAACTTAGTTTACGTAACATGTCACGGGAGACGGAAGCATTGCTGCAAGGTCCCAGACCTTGTTTGCACGTTGTCCTCGAAGCTCAATATCAGGGACGCCATGGCAATGGGCATCGTACGTTGGGCGATGTAAAACGTGGCTTTGTAGCCTGGTATTCCATTCCATATGTTCATAGCTCGTGAGTCTATCCTTCTGGTTCCTCGTAGGATGTCCTTGAGCCGGTTTCCCTCATCTATGTCTCAAAAAGCTCGCGAACACCTTCGTGTCGGATATCCCAAGTGATTGAGCCAAAACCGAGCCGAAAGCATCCAGTGGAAAAACATCCGACGAGCGACCACCCTCTGAATGTAAGCGAGAGTCCGAAAGGAAAGAAAAATGTTAAACTGTATGTACGGTAGAAGAAAAAATGAAGTGAGATACCCTTCTGGAAAAAAAGGTATCCACCTCGAACCCCGAAACCAAAAAAAAAAAAAGATCCTCCATCCTAATAGCCCAATGCGCTCAAGAACCAAATAAATCAACCGGTGGCATCTTAGGCGGAAGCATATAACTTGCCCAGGGCGCTCAGAGCGCTGCCAGAGGTGAGAACACCATCGCTGACCATGAAGTAGGAGTAGCGCTCGAGGTAGGACAGAGAGTCCAGCTTGGGGACGTTGGTCTGGACGAAGCTGGAGATCTGGTCGTCGCTGCCAAGGGGAGCAAACTCGGTAAGCCAGACGGGCTTGTTACCGCAGATCTCATGGACTGACTGGAGGTGGGAGAAGAGGGTATCGGCAGCGTCAGAGGGAGAGTACCAATGAGTGACGCAGAAGTCGTAGGAGCAGCCGGCAGTGTCGCAAGCAGAAACGAAAGCCTTCAGCCAGTCGAGACCCTGGCCAGCGATGTTGCTGTTGGTGATGGCAGGGGAACCAATCTTGACCTTGCCGGCGTAGGGGTTCATGTACTTGACGTGAGCGGCGGCAGCGGTAACTGGGTCGAGGTTGGCCTGGGCGGGCAAGTCAGGCTCGTTGAAGCCTAGGAAGTGAGTAGAGCCCTTGGCGATGGCAGCATCGGCGTTGGCGGTCCAGCGGGAAGTGTGGGTGTCAGTGGGGCCCCACAACATTGGGACGTAGTTGAGGTTCTCGGAGAGACCGTTGGTGCTGGAGTCCCAGTTGTAAGCCCAGGAGCACTTCTCACAGGTGTTGCCGCTAGAGAAGAAGTTGCTGACGAGGCGGGCCTCGTTGTAGGCGAGACCGCGCTTGCCACCAGTGCTGGAGGAGCTAGCGCTGACGGTGTTGGTGGCGGCGGCAGCCTTGGAGGACGAGGTGGCGGCGACGGCCTGGATCTTGGGAGCGTAGGAAGTCACCAAGGTGGTGGTGGGGGCAGCAGCGGCGACGACGGGGGCAGAAGTGGGAACGCCGACGACGTTGGTGGTAGGCTTGGGAGTTTGAGCGGCAGGAGCAGCAGCATCGGGGGTAGGGCCGTGCCAGGTGTTGATCCAAGACTGGGCAATGCCGTCAATAGTGGCAATGACCCAAACATCGTCATCACGCTTCGCCTTCTGCTGCTGGTGGGCGTGACGGTGAGCGGGAGAGCCCACGGCCAGCTCTACGAGAGCAAGGGCTGCGGCAACCAGAACAGCGTTCTTGGCGTACATCTTGATGTAGGTTGTCGATGAAATCGAAGTGTGGTTGGTTTTCAAGGGGGCTTTTACGTGATTATGGTCTATCGAGACAGGTTGCCTGTGAAGCTGTTGACTGTTTCTTTCCCGAATCGGATACGCGAAGTGCCGGCCGCTGAAATGAGTGTCTGTGTGAGATCTGAAGATACACGGAAGGATTGTTCAATCTCTGTTGCTGTTCGGTCTGTCAAAGACTCGAATAATGAATGTGGAGCGGTTGTTGATAAGTTTGCTGAACAACTGCGAAGGCAAGGTCGAAGCTGGCGACCGGTTGCTGAAGGAATGTGTTGTGGGCTGGAAAAGGGAAGGACAAGCCGGTTGATGTTGGTAAGGAAGGGGAAGTAAGCAGAGATTGGTGTGGGGGAATAGGAGGAGTTTAAGAAGGGAGACGGGAGAGAGTGACCACGGATACCTCACTGGGAGGGGGAAACAAAAAAGCAGGGACGAGGGCGTGGGCAGGAAACGCGCAGGCGCGCCAGGTGGGCAGCCCATATGAAGTCGACCGGGAGAAGGAAGGAGTGACCGATCGGCTAGGTTGTGGAAAGGCGGCAAGCAGCCATCAGTGGCCAGGCGCAGGAACAACGCAGGAGTGAAGTACGGACTGTGGGTCCCGATGGATCGGGGCTGCCCACCAACGGGGCTGATTGTTCGATTCACCACGAGGAAGGAGAGACGAGGCCAAAAGGTCCCTCACCCGTACCTACCTATCCGCGCACAGAGGGCAGCATCACGACGCTAGAGAGGCAGGGGCAAGGACGGGCTAGAGGTATCGCGCTTTCCAAGAAAGGAAGTGGTGCGGTAATGGTTTCTCACACAAAATTGAATTGACGCGCCAGAACGCCATCCGCTCTTACCCAAATGTGCGTTCCCATTTCACACACGTTTACTTCAATGGCAAGAAATCGCAATGGCGCTGGCACTGGAGCAGCAGCCGTCATCGTCGTCATGGTCGATGGAAGGTCGATGGTTCATGGTGGTGGCATAGATGGGACGGAACTTGCGAGTGGAAACCCCTTGCAGCCCCTTGGCAGTTCATCAAATCTTTTTTTTCATCCGATGTTTCCTGTTGAGGTTTTCGACCCGGTCTTTGGTTTTTCAGGAGTGTGATCAGTGCCTCACAGACCATGTTTTTTTGCTCACCTAAGGTGATCCCTGCTGCTTTTGTGGCCCTTCGTCATGGACTGGAGGGTCTGGACCGGGGATGGTGCGCTGGCGTTACGACCTGACGACAGAATATTGCGCAGAGCTTTCTCGACACAGTTCCCCAGAGCTTTGCTGCCCGGAGCGGAGGGGTCAGAATCTACCACGATTCACAGGGCAGAAGACACCCACAGTGATATAACTCGCCTGGAATTCTGTGTGTTAGTCGACGTCAACGGTCGACAAGATAGGTGGATGCCGAGACATCAGAGACGACAAGAAACCATGGAACAATCCCTTTCTTCTCCAACCATCTGTCTCTAATCCCTAATAGTCCGAGTCTCGGTTTCACTGGTCTTCAATCGCCCAGATATCCAGGCTTTTTACGGCTACTTGGCGTCAAAACGAACGGAGAGAAACAAACAGTTGCGTTCTGGTTGTTTTGCCTTGCCGCCCACCTGCCATCCCAAGCACTCAAGCAGCGCTTCCTTGCTTCCTCGCTTCCTCGCTTCCGCCGTATTGCAGCTTCTGGCCTGGAACTTTTCCCAGTAGCAAGCAGAATGGGGAGGGTTGCAAGTTGACGGGGTCCAAGACATCGAAGTGACCAACCCGAACCGCGAGTGCAAGGAGAAGCGCCATTTTCACCCCTGGCTAACGCAAGAACAGGGGGCAAACTCCTGCAGGAACCGGAACCGCGGCGCAACCTTGGAACGCCGAGTTGCGAACTTAAGTATCTCCGAGCGGCGCTTGCTGCCAAAAGATACGAGCCAAGCACCCACACCACAAGTCCCCTTGAAGGCCTGGTTCCTTGCTTATCCCCTCAACCGCCCTTCTAGCCCCCATCGAGTCCAGTCAGCGGCTGCCAGACGATGATGCACCGCACAAGCTGGCAAGAAGCACAGGTGGCAGTCGATGGTAGGTAGATGTTTCAGGAGTTGTAAGTGTGATGCGGGTAAGAATCATCAGCAAAAGGGGGAAAAAAAAAGCCACCTCCCGCCTGCCAGTTCCTATGCGCCCGACGTACAGCTCCTCAACCTTTTTCAACCCTAGCGTTGTTCAGGTCCGTTGCTGAGTACAATTTAGGAACGCCGTGGCCTCATTCGAAAACCTGGCTTTGGCCTCCACCAGCTTCTTAGGTGTGCTGTTATTGCTCCAAACATCTCCAAGGCTCCGACGGCTCTCAGTTCAGTTGCTTCTGCTCGGTTCATCACTTCTTGGCCCCGTTCTCGATCGCCCTTCATGATTGTTATTTGTACACTACACAACGCCATCACCAGGGAGACACGCAGACAAACAAGGAGGCCGAAGCCCTTTGCGGACATGACCGCCGCCTCATCCCCTTGCTTGGCCCCAAGGCAAAGCCTCATCGCCAACGAGTCACCCACCCTGATGCCTTCGACGGCTGCGCGGAACCACTTTCCCCTCAGCCCCGACTGCTGAAGCCCTCACCAGCTCGGCAACAGCAGTCTCAGTTGAGTACAGGGTTGAAAAACCTACAAGGTCCGCTCACAATCAGAATACCACGTCTCTTCGTATCCGTCCCGCACCGTCAGATGAAAGAAAGGTGACGGAAACAACGAGATTTGATGACACCTAGGCGCTTTGGGAGCAGAATGGGACGAATGCGAGGCCATTGTAAGCACGCACGATCAGGCCCGCCCTGAGGAGCCGTTTCACTACTTTGGGTTGGGTCCACGTTGTCGCCTCCTCTCTCTCTTGAGCCTATCCCCTTTTTCGCTTAGTCAATTACGTGGAACCAAATGGGTCGGCTGGATCCAGTCCAGCCCAGCAAGCCCGGGACTTGGAATGTCGACCCTTCCAGTCCCCCGACAACGCCAGTTCTGGCAGAGCCAAGTTGGTCAACTCCAAGCCCTGGAACGCCGGCTGTGAAACCCTAAGCGAAATGAGCTTCTGCCGCCACGGAGCAGTTGTCCAGCAAATTCCATCGATAATCCCCGAACACTCCTGCCATTTTGACATTCGCTCTCAAATTTGAACTGGCCGGCAGTCTCACGCGACAGTGCACAGCACCAGCCGCCCACATCCCTAACCCAACCTGCTGCTGCCCTGCTGGTCCAGCTGTAGAAGTCGGCGAAGGCCAGCTCTCCGGATCAGCCAAAGCTTGTTCGCCAGGATTTCGACCTGGCAAGATGAGCCGGGATGCGGCCGGACAAAACTGCGCCACTCCGAAGCTAGAGCCTCGGAATGTCACCCAGCTCCATGACCCGGGACTGCCATGCCGGCTGCTGTTCTCGTTCAGGGCAACCACCGTTCTGGACGCTCTGATCACGGAACCGTTGATAAAGGCTGAAGCCATTTTTGACAGCAGCCCGACTCAGAGCCTCGACTCAGAGCCCCGGGCCGCGCATCACGGGATAATTTGAAGAACACGAGGCTTTTGGTTTCCCCAAGGTCAGTACGTAATCATGTCTGCACTATCACTTAGCTCCAGCTATGGTTCAACTTCCCCGCCATAATCAAACGCCGAACAGTTTCGCTCTCCGCGAATGCTTATCTTCAGGCCGATAGCCGTTGACAGCTGATCACTCAGTCTGCTTGAATTCTATCCGACATTGTCTTACAATACTGAAATCGAGCGTTCCAACCAGTCTCGTCTGCGATCCACGACCCTTCGTGCCCTAGGCTGCGGGTTGTCATCAATAGTATTTTGGCCCCAAACAGCCTGTTTCACCTGCATGCTGCACGTCGGTACGAGGGCCGGCACTCTGCATGAACCCCAAAGATACCCCATTAATCCCCGTAGTATCATTTTCGTGATGCTTTTTGGGTACCACTATATGGAAAATACTAGTCGATCTCACTTGCAGGAATCAGTGTCTTCTGGTGCCTTTTGCAACCCCGCAATGTTCAGCCACAAGGGGGTAATTACACTTTCACGCAATTCAACCCATATCATGTGCTTCAATATGCACAACACACTTTATAAAATACCGGGAAAGTTACTGCTGCATTTTCAGGAATCAGTGTCTGCTACAGGTACCGGCAAGTGTGTCGTTGACCCCAAAATAAGTTTCTTCGTCCAACCGGCGCAAACTCTCACGAGTTGCGACATGGAAGTCGGCCGCCATCAGCAGACTTTCGACCGCCTCGGGCGCTACCAATAGCACAATTTCTGAAATCATTAGCGAGTCGTCCCAGGCAACGTACCGGCAATATACTGGCAGAGAAACCGCAATCACGACTGCCAATAATGAAACCAACAGATGGCGATGAAAAGCACCAGAATCTTGGTACTGCTTGCCGAGAATGCGTCATGAGATGAATGGAAGGCGGAAAAGTCTCCCGAGCTGTATTAACCCTAGCGTTCAGCTCCTCCTCCAGGTCGGATTTCAGTAAGCACTTGAATGGTGCTTCCGCCCAAAGGCTGTCACCAGCCATTAGTGTTCCTTCTTATCCGTACTCCTGCAATAGTCTTCAAGTGGGAGCCAGAACCCAAATCCGTCGAGACATGGATCTCGAGGCCTTTGCTGGTCCTAATTTGGTCAATTCAGTCCCCTTTGTGTGTTAGGGTTGGACCTTCGAAGCCATCGTCTCGAAACTAGCTGTGACGAGCCAATAAACCCGACACTGCATTGCATCGGAATATTCAACCGTCGCTTCCCGGGCGTTCGATAGGAGATTTTTGAGGCTATTCATTAGTGATTCTTTCAACCACTCCGAAACTCTACAGGGATTCTGATCACGTTCTCAATCGTGCATTGGCCATATATGTCAACCGATTGCATTGCAGGCGCACGAAGCAAAATTTTCTACACCGATCAATCAATCCTCTGACGGACCAGCAAGAAAAGAAAGAAAAAAACACCGTCACAGATAGAAGTGGGTCTAACGTAGGCTAAAACTATAAGGACCGACCGCGGTTCGAACGCGGGGCCTAGAGATAACTGCACAATACTGCAATCTCTCGCTCTACCACTGAGCTATCGATCCAACTGCAGGTGTTCACTGTGAATTGGGGGACAATTTAGAATTCTTGACTGAAGCCACTGGGCCCTGAACCTCTTGGTTTAACCGCCACGATGCCCTCGCACTTAAGCCCGGATGACATCTCACATACACCATCTCGGAAGCTGTATCCATTGGGACATTCTGGCACACCCAGGTATCCCAAAAGCCTCCGTCATACATAGCCTCCACCGGTCAAGGACACACGCCGAGAGACGATCAGGTTTCGACCAATGATGTTGCGACAATGTGGCATCTAAGACCTGTAGCGGCCCAAATGTCTCCCCGAAACTATGCCACGATGACAACCGTCGACGCTGCCACAAGTGATTTCCCTTGGCTTTTTTGGGCGGATTTCAGCTGAGGCGCCCACGTCAGCGTATGCTCGAAGAGAACGTTGAAGCTATACCTTAGTTTCTGGACCGTCCTGCTACTGTGTTATACGTCTCTGGCTTCGTAGTTATCTTCGAGACGTCAAAATTGTGGCAACATGGAGGCTACCAAATCACAAAACCTGCTTCCACTAGTCCTCAGTCTCAATGAGGACGACTTTGGGCCATCATTGACCGATGATAATCTTGTTGGAGAAGTAGCTGCGTGCTCCACTGAGACGTTGACAGAGTCGCCTCAAACAGGCGCCTCTGGATCGGTGGCTGTCAATAATGCTACCTCGGGAATCAGCGCGCCAAACGCCCCAGCGCCGAAGCAGCGACTCGAGAGAAGAGGGCACACGAAAAGTCGAAGGGGATGCTTCAATTGCAAAAGAAGGCGAATCAAGGTATGATTGCCGCGTTTAAACATGGAGTTATCCGACTAACCGCTTGTGTAGTGCCAAGAGACACGTCCATCTTGCGGTCATTGTGTAAAGACTGGCCTGAAATGCGAATATCCAAGCATTCCCACCATCGCACACCAGGTATGGACAGATTCGGAATTGCATTTGCACTGACTCATTCTTTTATCGCAGCCTCATCAACAAGTCCCGCTGTTCAGTCTACAGGATATGCGCTTCTTCCAGCACTTCATGCTCCAGTGCTATCCTCACCATGCCCTGGGAAATGAGAACATCTGGACTCATGAGATTCCCTGCTTGTCTCAAAGCGTAAGTCACCGTCACTTTGATCTGAAGCCATTCAAGAAGCAGACTAACGAGACCAAAGCACGAGTTCCTCATGCACGCTATCCTAGGCATGGCAGCCTGTGATTTGATGAACAGTGACCCTAGCTTACTCGCATTCGCAATGGAGCATCGCATCAAGACCATCAAAGCAATCAAGAAATCCCTCGCTGGGCTCCCTAAAACCGGCACCACAACGGAACACACCAATGCGGTTATGGCCACGTGTTTTGCGCTGACGTTCCAGTCCGTTACATTCAAGGACGGCATGGCTGAGTTCATGACTTTCATCAGGGGTATTCTCATCGTTGGCGCGCAGATGATGTGCAAAGGCATCAAACCTGTGTTTGTCAACATGCTCGAACAGGACTCGAAAGCCATTCTGGAGCCCAAGATGGCGGGGCTGCCTCTGGGGAAGACAGAATGGGCAGATGGTGCAGTCGAGGCTATCACGGGGATAAGACACCTCTGTCAGCATGAGGTTGAGGTCCAGTATTACGACTTTATAAACGAGATGGCGTCTAAGCTGCTTACATCTTCCTGGGAAGGTAAGTCATTCGTCCAAACAACGGCAGAAAAGACTAACTTTGTTATAGCTTACCGGGCAATCTCTAAGCATTACGGCTGGTGGATCCAGCTACCTCATGAAAAGTTCCAGCGCGTTATTGACTTATCAAACCAGACGATGATCTTGTTGGCGACTCATTGGATCGCGGTGCAGCAGATCATGGCGTCCATTACCCAAATCGAGCAGGACGGTCGTGAGAAGCAGCCGGCGCAGGAGAGCCCGATGGATGTGGGTACTCTTCGCTGGCTAAAGTTCCTGAACAAGGAGGTCGACCACGCGCACTGTATCTTCAATCAGTGGCCGCTGTGGGTGGAAGATCGGCTGGACTATGACATCGGTTTCTTCGGGAAGCGAGGGGGACCTTGGAGCTGAGGCTGGCGTATCCCTAATGGGTAATGGTCAGTTATTGAGATGTGAGGTATTATTGACGAAATGAGGTTTTGGCGAGAAAAGAATCCTTTTTTTTCCTTCATTTCTACAGCAAAATTCAGTGTCCTCTCGTATTGCTCATTTCAACACGACAAGCTTGGCGGTCGTATTCCTCCAGCCCTACGCCGAATGAGCTCCACTTCGCGACCCAGACGAAACCTAGACGGGAAACGGGTAGATCTCGCGCATATCATTTTCCTCAGCGACAGAGCGAGATGTGAGCGAGGCAAGCATTCCCAAGTCCCTGGAGCAACATCTCGCCGATCCTCATCACAGTTGATGATCGGGATTGTGCGGGGCGGGTACCCGAACTTGAGACCCCACACCACCCCGAAACAGGCTCCATGTTGTTCGTCTAATTAGCCGCACCGGTCGGGTGTGGGTCCGTCCGCGTGCCGCTCGCCGTCCGCCGTATCGTAACCTTCTGATGATCTAGTTGTATGCAAAGAACGGCTTATAATACTGAGATGGCTGTTCTTTAACCTAACGGAAGCAATGTACGAGGATCAGGCCGCACTTGAATAATTTACGCACAATAAGCTTGTGAGGGGCGATCAAAGCAGAGCTGAGATGATGACGTTGCCGAGGAGCCGGGCCTCCGAAGCCGTCTCGGCGGCTTTCCATGACCGGGGGAACGGGTGAAGAGACAGTGGCGAATGGGCGACTCCAATGTGTGATACACGGGCGTTTGTCGCATTGCTCGCGTCCCTGTGAGTAAGCTTGGCGTCATTGTCTCCTCCAATTAAGCATAATTCCCAATGTAGATCAAAGTCTTATGATTGAAGCTGAGGCAACATCAATGGATTAATCCCCATATTCGCAACCAGAAGTCTTTCTTTTGCGTATACTTTCGACGATTCTAAAAACCATGGCGACCATCACAAACACCGCCGGGGCCGTCACCCATAAGTCGACTCTACCGACGCATTCTCTAGCAACAAACTTGTCATCAACAGTATTCTGTAGTATTCCGCCGACTTATGACAATGCCACGGCCTCCACATCGTCAGCGACGCGCACAGCTTCGGATGCGTCAACAATCAACGAAGACCCATCACGACACGCTGCGGACTCTTTCAAGCCAACAGCGCAATTACAAACCGAGACCTCTGAAATCCGGTGTGGTTCCCTGCCCAAAAGAACCCGACCGGATCCAACACCCGTTTTTCGCGTCGAACGCGGATCTTGGTCGGAGAACTCCCGTGCCTGCTTACACCACTTTCCGGTTCTATCGCAGAAGTAACAGCTGTCGCCTGGTTCGAAATAGCGACGAGTCTCAGACACCAATCCGCATCACAATCCATCGCTGTGACGGCCTCGGAAATCCCCGGTCTTTCGGTCGCCGAAGTCTTGCTCGCCTGCGTACGGAGGAAATTGTCGACGGCGAAGAGCTCGAACTGCCGATCCTCTCCAAATCTGTCGTCTCCCGAACCCAAGTACTGGAGACTCCTTACGGATAATTTCGACGGCGATACGCTTCCCGCAAGGAACGAGCCGCAGTCGAGGAGGCAGAACATTTGCTCGTCTGTGAAATCGTTGATGAGGTCGGGCTGGAGGGACGCAAGACGGAGGCGAAGTCATCGAGGGTCGCGTAACTTGTGCGTGGAGAGGTACGAGGTCCCAAGAAACTCGGGAGTCCACCGCTGGAAGCGGTGGTCGATGATGACGGAACTTTCCAGGTGGACGGGTCTGAAGGTCGGAAGCAAAGACATGGTCGAGGGCCTGATCGTTGAGAGCCGCATCTGCATGCTGAAGAAGGAGGTTCGTCGGAAAAATATGAATCAGACCATGGTTATAGGTGTGGCAGCATCTGGTGGTGGATGGGCTCTTGATTGATGAACGAACAGAGTACTCGTACGCTTCTTGGGAATATTGGCTGATAGTCTGATACATCAATGAAAGATAGAGCTTTGAAGATAGAGCGCTTTTCGATTAGTCCTAATTGTCATACATGCAAAAAAGCATTAGTTACAAAGGTCTTACCGGCTTTGAGCAAACATATCACGGGTCCCAGCAGTAAGTACACAAACATGGACTACTAACCTGTGGGCTCCGACAAGCATGGTCATACTCGCGCGAGCTCCCAAATATTGATGCACAGAGCACGTCGCATTTCGTAAAATGATTCCATCTCAGCTTTCAGTGTCTGCGGCGTTGCTGGTAGTCTGGCAGTAGCTCATGGTATGATTCCTGACGGGATTTAACGTGCGCTGATCCTGGCGATGTAGGATATAGACCCAAGCTTATGTGCCAAAGGCGAGGATGAATATTCATCAAGGGTTACACCGCTCTAATTTTTTTTTTAAAAGAATTTCGAAAGAAATTTCAGAGGCATCCTGGGCTGTGGAGCATTGAGATTCAGTTTCGATCAAACCACTGCGCCGCCTCACGGACGCTTTCAACGCGATAAAAAATCTTAACTTAGTCGTACCCCAAACGGACTGATAGCTCAAGCGACTACGGGGATGTAGATATAACTTTAGTATCCAGTCTTACTCTAGGAAACTCTTTGAGCAATCACATCAACCCACTAAGCAAGGGTTGTCCAGGAAAACAAAAGAAAGCCTTACCTAGAGAGTCTATGTAGCTGACAAAAGCAACCTTCCCACTCCGAGGATCGAACTCGGGTCTTTCCGGTATTCAAGTCACACGATGAAAGCGGAATATCCTAACCGCTGGACTAAATAAGATACATTTGCACAGACCTCTAAGGCTGGGCTGACTTACCCAAGTGGCTCGGCATGCCACGATGTCATCATCGTGGGTCTCCGAGGCCAAGGAATGGCTCTGAACTATGCGGCTCTCCACCCAAATATTTCTGAGTGAAAGCAAGGTTTTTGAGCAGTACACTATAGCGACGTAACTGCCGGCTGTCTTATCTCATTGCTTATATGAAGAAAGCTTGTCCGTGGGGGTTTGATAGTGAGGGTCTCGTGGTTTCACGGTTGGTTTGGCGAGTCTCCACTGCGGCAGGCGTCAACGCCGGGGCTCTCAAGCGAGGACAACGACCTAAAGCTCGGTGACGAGACAAATCGGTCCCGGTCATCATCTAAGCCATCAGATTGAGCTTCCAACTACTGCCGTTTCTCCATAGACTGCGAAACGGTGGGGGCTTTGCATGAACAACTTCCCCATTTCACTAGCTTTTACACGGAGACGTGTGCCTCCATCAGTCCAAGAGCTAGCTTATACAAAGGCTCTCGGATCTTGCAACAAATGGATCGTGATACAGAAAGAAATGAAGACTTCACCGACATGTCTTCTGTGGTTAGAAGCCGAAGCGATGTCGGTGGCAATCATGCGTAAATTTGACCACGACCTTAGTCTCAAACCGCGTTCCGTTTGCGTGTTGCGTCATCTCATGTACCTGTTGTATTTGGAACGGTACTAATGACAATGCTAGCGTAATACATTTATTCGAAGAAGGTGGCAAATTCAATCTAGCATGATGCCCTTATTGAAGGGAAACCTCGCGTACCAGAAAACAGCCTCGGCACCACGAACAAATTCGTACACGTCGTTAGACATCCTCTGTTGCTTGGGATCATTCCAAGGCTATCTGATTGCATATTCTGAACACCGACTTGAACAGCAGTAGTGCCAACGCGAGTAACAGTTCAAGTCACACGAGGCCTTATGGTCGGTTGACATCCGACCAAGCCATCAAGGACCACGCTGGACAAATGGCGGAAGACGTTTTGCGTGAGAGCTAGTGCTATTAGTCCTGACTTAAGTCCTTCCCCCAAGGGCAGGGAATGAGAATGGTTGTCAGAACCTGATAAATCGAATATAGTCTACGGTGAAGTTTCCGGCATTACTCCGACGAAGCTGCACAGTGACATTCCTTTGGTAACAACAAATCGAAGACGTCGCGGAATGGATATAGCCGCTACAAAAAGCATCCAAACACATCGCGGACTGACAAAGAAAATATATTTTATACGCTCACGTAGGGCTATGTTATACACGGTACACGACACGCTCGGCCTCCGACTACAGATATCAGCAACAATACCGCAAAACCAAAAATTGGCACCATTCCAATGCAGTGCAGCCACCAAACAGAATTATGCAAAAGCCTATATAACAAGACAATTACACCAAACTTCACACTACCGGGATTCCACTTCCTCTATTGCTGTTCTCAGATGAGTTCCTGACGGATGGGCTCGACAGTAATGTTGGCAACACCCAGGGCGTCGTCAGCGTCCAGCTTACCAACGGCAGCTTGATACTACTTTCCACGTCAATACCAGATCGCATCTCTGAATAAGAAAGGGGCTGGTGAAACTTACAGCAAACACGAAGTTCAAAACCAGGGCGATCATCAACGCGACGCTGATGATCAACGGCCCGACAAAGTTATCAAAGTCCTTTCCACTGCGGTCGATGATCATCTGTCTCCTCGTGTGCATCATCGTGTAGCCCCACAGGCCGGCGAACACGGCAATCAGGACGTAGACGATACCCATGACCTCGGCCAGTTCGTTCTCGCCAGCAGCAGTGTACAAAGACACGGCCAGAGCGCCCAGCAGGATGCAAATGTGCTGCCACTTGAGGAACGTGCGCTCGTTGGCCAGCCACACCTTGGGTTCGATCTTGAGCTCACCCGAGTTCTTGATCCACTGAGTCGGCTCGACAACGCCCTCGGGAAGCTTCACCTGGTTTTCCCGCGCCCTCTTGGCCTTGGAGTACTTGGACAGCGAGAAGCCGGGGAGGACGGATGACAGGGTACCATAGCTACGCTGCTGGTTGCCTTCGCCGTTCTGCTGACCGGTGTTATTGGCCTGCTGGTTCTCGGTAGTGCCCGCCTGCCTGGAGCGCGCGCTCGCCTCGGCATCCATACGGTTGGCGAGGTGCGAGGTGCCAGCCGGCGAGTTCTTGGATACCTTGTAGGAACTAACTTTGTTTCCCAAGAAGCTGCCGACAGCCATTTCGTCCTCGGCACGCTGCGCGCGGCGCTGCTCTTCGGCCTCGAAAGCCTGCTGGGGATCCTTGCGAATCTCGGCCTCTAAGTCGCTAAGCCAGAAGGGAAGGCTGTTGACGTAGTCCTCGAAGAGAGAGGCGACGCCATGGACGAACTTAGAGAAGCGGGGGGCGGGATGAACCAGGTGAGAGGCCATCAAGTCCTCGATCCACACCGGACGCTTGCGGTTCGGGTCCTCCTTGAGCTTGAGCTCGAGAATGGCGTAGGGGAAGCGGGAGACCTCACTCTGGTTGATATCCTTGAATGGATACGTGAGACCGCGACCGTCAATATCGATGCGGTGCCACTCCGCGGGATCGCGGCAGGGTCTGTCGCGGTCCAGGGTGTCCTCGCGGATAAAGGCGACCTCAGTGTCGATGGAGATGCGTACACGATCGTCCGCGGGCTTCTGGAAGGCGTTGCGCACGTAATTGGCGCGCAAAACAGGCTGCAGCTTATTCTCCTGCACAAAGCACTGTAGACTTTGAACCGTGGTCTTGAAATTCTCAATATCCTCCGCCGGCTGTCCCTGACGCTCCATCTTCTGCAAGGTCTTTTCCATCTTGTAAGTGCCATCGATGAACGGCTTGACGTACTTGTCCTTGATGGGAAACTTGCGCCCCTCACTCTCGCCCTGCTCTCCGACAGTCTTCTGCTCGATGAATAAATCAGGCCGGTTGCTCAGCTGCCCGTACCACCGCACGCGCAGCGAAGAGGCCTCAGACTTGCGCTCCACCTTCTTCCCATACAGGTCGAACTTGGGGCTGTCAAAGTACAACGAGGTAATGGTGGGGTCGTTGGAACCATCGAGCTCTTTGGCTGACTGCTCACTGTAGACAAGCGCGGGGAGACGTCTCATAATATACGTCTTCACCTCCAGCAGATTGTCCGGGTGGACCCAAAACTTGTGTGCAGTGTATCTCTCGCCGTTATGCGTCTCGCCCTGGCTCTCGAGATCTAGAGGCTGTTGGTCGGCGCCGCCTTCATCGAGCTGCTGACGGATGGCATAGTACATAATGGAAAGCTTGTTGAGGAGAGGCGAGTAGCCTTGCTCCGAGTTGAAGGGCCGCTGGGACAGGCTCAGCTGCATCATGGGGCGGACCTTGTAGCGGTCGCCGCGCTTACGGTCGTGCTTCTTGACGATCTTGAGGAACCCAGTATAGTTGATGTTGCTGTACTTCTTCAGCTCCGAGATCTCGGTCGTGATCTTGTCGAGCTCCGCTTCGATGTCCTTCAGCTTCTGCGCTGCCGCGGCGTCGGCCTTCTTCACGTTCTCGGATCCGTCTTGCCCCCCCTCGCTGGGCGGTGGCGCCAGTTCTTTGAGCTTCTGGAACGCGGCATCGATTCGAGCCTTCAGGCCGTTGAAGGTCTCTTCCTGAAACTGAGCGACCTTTTCGAGCTGGGTGTTGAAGATCTCGTCGCAAAAGCGGTTTTCGTCCTCCTCGGTCCACGCGACATCGTCGTCATCGTACTTGTCCTCCCGCAGCAGGCTCTTGAGCTTCGCGTAGTCGATGTACTTGTCCTTCCACGGTGCATAGACGGCTTGCCGTAACGTCTTTCCGAATCGCATGGTGGTTGACGAGCGGTAGCAGCGGCGACTGCTTAGGATACGACGGTTGCGGCGCGATGTCAGATTTCAATCGTGTTTTGTCGCTCTTCGAAGCCTCAAATGGCTTTAAGAGTCCTAGCAATGATCACAAGATCCTCGACCGGCTGGAACCATGCCAGCAAGGCTTGCGGCGGAAAACTTCAATCAAAAAGAAGGGATGCACAAGAAAACAAGCTTCGAGGTGAGGTCGGCCGCCCATGGTCAGTGAGTGGTTCAACTGTCCCGCTACCTAGCGCAGAGCCCACTGCCCTATCAACTGCTGTGGTTACGGGCACGTGTGTTCGCTACAGATGCAGACTTGCTACAGCGAAACCCATCCAGCAAGTCCTGCAAAGCTACCCCTGCTTTTCGTTTGTCGCCTCAAAACATTCGCGAGGACGAGGCTGTTTTGAAATTGCCTCAACACACACACACACCTTGGAAAACATATCCTTTTGTCGATGAACGAGTATTATCATTATGTTTGAAGAATCCTCGTACAACCCCTCCAGATAATGACCGCGAACTTGAACCCGTAACATGTCCTCTTATGCCGTCTAACCCGCGCCGATATATTAATCGTCCACACCCTTTTTCTCCACCGATTATAAACAAAGCTTCAGCCCTTGAGCCACTGGTCAACAGCGACATCTACCTGCTTCCTATACTCTTGCTGTGTCTTGCATTGCTCGAGAAAGACCTTGTACTTGGCGTCGAACAGGAGCTTCTCACCCTTGAGCGTGCCGGGCTGGACAAGCTTGCCAGGCTTGCTCATACGATCCATAATGGACCACAAGTTCTCCGTCGTCCCGTCCTCGGATGCGGTAGCCGCCTTGGCACCTAGCATAGCGGCGCCGTGTACGACAGCAGCGTTAACGTACCGGGGCACCAAGACTGGCATGTCGCAGATGGTGGCCATCAAGTCCATGAGTACAGGGTTCTGGCACTGACTGCCGGACATGAAGATAGTGTTGATGACGTGACCGGCGTTGTTCATCGACTCCACGATCTGGCGTGTCTGCATGGCGATGAACTCCATCGTCGCGTAGTACCACAGGGCTAGGTTGTCGGTCGTCTTGTCGCTGCTGAGGCCGATAATAGCACCCTTCATGTTAGAGTCGGCAACGGGAGAACGATTGCCCCACAGGTCGCCGTAGAAGAAAAAGTGACGGCCCAGGTACGAGAGAGACGGGGCGTTAGTCTTCTTTGCCATGTACTGTAGGTGGGCGTTGAGGAAATCGTAGATGTTCTTCGACTCGGCCGTGGCAAGTGCCTGCGTCTCGACAAAGGCTGGGTGGATATCGAGAATGTGTCGTAGGAGCTCACCAGTCGCGGACTGGCCGCCCTCAGCCATCCAGAACTCGGGCAGCAGGACGTCACGATACGGGCCCCAGACGCCAGGGACAAACACGGCTTCCCTGGACATCGCCAGGTGGCATGTGGATGTTCCAGCTACCGCAGCCAGTCGGTGGAAAGCTTGAGAAAGGTCGTTCTTGGGGGCTTCCTCATCCAAATGGTCAGGAGGGAGTTCAACCTTCGCTCCGACCGTCCCGATCCACCCGGCGTAGGCGTCAATCACACCACCACCAACGGCAATGCCCTCCGGTAATCCCAACTCTCTGGCGGCCTTCTTGCAGAGCGTGCCGACGAGCTCTCCAGCGCTCTGGTACTTGCCATTCTGTCATGCTAGTCAGTCAAGTAGTCCTTGTTATCGAGAAGATAGCTCACCACACCGCTGACGCCACCCAGGCGCTTGAAGTTGTCTTTCACAAGGTCCTCCAGTCCAATGTTTGTCAAAAAGTCCTCCTGCCAACCCTTAACACTGCCATCAACACCAACTGGAACGTAGCCCTGCTTGCAGACGGTGCTGCAGAAGCTCCTGGTCTCATTGCCTGTTGCCATGTGCGTCAGAGCGTCTGCGAGATCGTAGAACTTGCAGCGGTCGAAGAGCTCCTTAGGCATGTTATTCTTGAGCCAGAGCACCTTGGGAATCTCCATCTCAATGCTCATGGTTCCGCCGACGTACTTGAGCAGGTTGTGGTCGGTGGCGTTGATCTTCTCCGTCTCCTCGACGGGGCGATGGTCGAGCCAGAGGATGACATTGCGGTCGTTGCTGTCGGCATTGTCGAAATCGGGACCGGTAACGGGCACAGGCTCGTCGGTATCGTGGCTGAAGACGGCGAGGGAGCAGGTCGCATCGAAGCCAATGCCCTTGATCTTGGCAGGGTCGACGGACGAGTCGATGAGGACTCTCTGGACGCAGAGGCAGATACAAGCCCAGATATCTGTCGTCGATTGTTCCTGCTCAGTTGTCAACCCAAGGTGCCGAGCCTTGCAAAGTAGGAGTAAACGTACGTAGTATCCGGTCTCTGGCTGCCACAGCTTGATGGTCTCGGTGGCCAGAGCTTTGATGTCACCAGTCTCGTCGATGATGCAAGCTCTGGCAGAGCCGGTGCCTACATCAATTCCAATATAATGATCCTGTCAATTGCCTCAGATTAGCTGTCTGTACCGTCGAGGAGCACGGGGGGAGCTCTCAATCTCAGCCGACTGGACTGACAAGAAGTTGAGGGGGTCTGGAAATAATTTGGTCAGCCACAGTGTTTGATCGTGAAGCTAGGTAGCTCATGAGCCGATTGTGAGGACGCAATAGCAGGGATGGCAACTGAAGCAGAACTCACTCCATGGCAGGCAGTAATTCACCCATTCAGGCGGTCGTAAGATACTGTTAAACGGCGAAGGTGAGACTTGCGAACAAGCCTCTGTATGTAAGTTGGTCGACGAGATTTCGCTACAGCAGTTCAGGCAAGAAGAAAGTAGGAGAGCTTCTTGCGCACACACAGACACACACCACTGCTGATCAGTGGACAGAGCGATGGGGAGCTTTCTTAAAAGAGTCTTCAACACGAGCTGGAGGGGCGACTGCACAAAGAATACACGGTCAATGTCTAGACTTCCGAACTTCTTGTGACGGGGGTTACTTCAGTAAGCTTGTGCTTGCGCCGTCTGCCCATGACCTGGACCCTTTTGCCCCTCCATCAAGTGGGGTACGGTACAAGAGTTACCCTGCTCGATGTAGGGCCATTGCTTGTACATGATGCAAGAGAAGGGTGACTAGAACCCCGTGGACAGGAGGAAAAAAGGAATAACCAAGGAATCAACAGAATTTGCAATAACAGCTAGACGGCCTGGATCCTCGGCCGGTGTCAGCTGCATTTCCAAGCGCTATCGCTCGCAACGGGGGCAACACCGACAGGATGGAGGGGAGTGGAGGGCATCCACATCGACATGCGGGCAACTCCATCCCGCCGCGTCGCTAGAGTTAGGGAGGGTACTCCAGAATTTGGGGTGTGTCCAGCCGCTAGTTGAGGCGGGAGACTCCCACCACTCGTGATTGTTAGCAAGCAGCCACGATACCTGGGAAGGTCCCTGGATGGCCTGGCTCCAGAACCCCCCATTTTTTCCATGCTGCTTCCCGGGACACACGGCTCAATACCTGGATTCAGTCCGATAGAGAAAGGCACATAGCTCTCTCTCTCTGCGCGCTCCGAGGAGGCAAAGAAGACGTGTAAGGCAAAAAGCGCAACCCCGCCATGACAACGCTTCCCTATTTGATTCCACAAACGGAAGGGTGTTATTAAATCATATGGTATAGGGTATAAAAGTGACTAAGAATTAATATATAACTATATAAAAACTCTATATATAGATCTAGGTAGAATTAATACCTAAAACCTACTGATATAGATACCGCTCGATTTAGCTAAATTTTATACTAGTTTTATATATATATTACGCCCTATTATATATATCATAGGGTTTAACTTAATATACCCCTTTGGTTTTAACATCATACAATATAACTAGCTAATTTCTCTAATTAATATTAAATCGCTTAAATCTAATATATTTAAAGTTATTTAATATTTTATTTTAATTATTTTTATAAGAATACCAAAGGTATATTCTTAATAATTTCTATTATAATATTATGAATTTCAAATAAGCTTTAATAAATAACTATAGTATATATAGTTATATATCTATATAATATCTTTTTAATAATACTCTAATAACTATAAAATATAGAATAA